>MU767764.1:51410-97402 GCA_026770625.1 Nicotiana glauca
GTACCGTTAAAACTCATAATGGTATATAATTAGTAATTAGGTATACTAAATGTAATTATATCAAACATTAAATATTGAGGATAATATAATTTACTATATGACATAGGAATGTAAAAATTACTTATTTAAATGTCTTATGTTTGAGTTCTGAGAATAGAGTCACTTTCGCCTTCCGCAGGGCACATTTTACCCTCCAAAGTACGGCCCTCCAGTGCGAATTTGGATTATTCGGCCCAAAAACGAGTACCGAATACTGAGTAGACAACTAAAAAAACAAAAAAATATTTGACAAACAAATGAAAGTACGTCAAGCATACAAATATTGAACACTTAATGTCTCTTGCATACTTTTCTTGCCCCTTAGCTGACAAGATAATCCCATTAGTATAATACTAGTCCTGTTATTACCACTAATTTAATGCCAAATTGGAGTAGGTAATACTAGAAAGCGAAATACACACACACACATATATATATATATATATATATATATATATATATACATATATATTCTTTTTACCTTTTCTTTTGTTTATTAATCTTTTTTTCTTCTTTGGGGTGGGGTTGAAGCATTAACTTGATACTGTACTAATTTAAGGAAGGATGATAATCAAACAAGAATACTAACTCCAACCATTTCACTCTTAAGCAAGAGATTGAATACAACATTTTTAGTTAAAGTGGATCGGCTACACTTATTCAATCAATATAATTTACCTGCTGTTAACTCGATATTTGGATCATAATCATTATATAAAAGAGATGATCGATTGGATTAAAGTGTAATAGCTATGATGTTAGCTTTTGGTTTTTAAGTGTTGGAATCGCTCTCTTTCCGCACTTTCACCGGACCTCCAGCAGTTAGAGAATTGTGTATTTATAAGCAGGCTTAAGGCTGGACTGCTATAAAGCAAACTACATACAATAATTTGGTGATTGAGCTAAAGCAAACAACACACAATGGTGTCAAAAGTGGAGAAGCTAAAGGTTATAAGGCCGGACTGCTCTACATTCAGCCACATCAGAGTGATCTCGAAGCGATTTTTTTCTATTTGCGGGATATAGCTGTAGAGAGCAAGGCAAGCTGGCAAATGAAACTCAAATCTGCATAGTGAGGTATAGCAAGTAAGATCACAATCAGGCAATTTCTAAATTGATCTAAACAAAGTTGTTGGCTCACACGTACTCTTTCTTGTTCAAAAGAGAATGTAATAGTCTTTACTTTTCTGTTGACAAAGAGAGGCTAAAGGACAATTTGACGAGGCAAATTGGATGAGGATACACCTAAGCTTAACTAAGTCAACAAAAGAAAAATAACAAGTTTTTGTTCATAAAAAAAAGAAGATAAATAAATCAAGAAATAGTGTTCCATTAAATATAGTAGGAGTAATAAATTATTCTTCCCAGTAGTTAAACTTTACTTTTCCTTCTCTAATTAAAATGAAGTTTATTCTGTCATCTCTTCTGGACTTTGCATCGCTAATCCTTTTTCTCATGAAAAATGGCATACAACTAGGTTCTTATATTATTAATTGAATAAGGATATAAATTAATGATGCACGCAAAGAAACAGTCCAAATCATTGTGCTTTTTAATGGATAAACATACAAAGAACACGTCAAGCTAGGTTTAAATTCACAAACTGTCATTTTCATAATAACAGTGTTATAGTCTGCTAGTGTGCACATTGATTAATTTTACGGAGTACGTACTACCTTCTAACAATATAGGTATAAAATAATTTTGTCCACCAAAACTTCAAATTATTTGCACCTCAGACTAATTTCAATAGGTACGTGTAATCTCCCATCAACACATGTATTGAGCAGTTCTGTTTAACGAAACTTGAATAAATTTGTTTCTTTCTCTAGTATTAATATATTATAAACAAACACAAGAGCAGGACACGATTGGGGGAAGATAAATGATCAAGTCAATGTGGAAATAAATAAAAAGAAGAGATATTATTTATATAGTAGAAGAAGAAAAAGAAAACTTGGCAAACTCCCACCAAACCCCAATATATAACAAAAGAAGGTAGCCAAAGTCTTGAAACACTAATTCATTTTCTTCTTCTCCTTCTCTTTCAAGTTCAAAACATAACAAAAAAGAAGAAGAGAAAAAGTTCTATGGAAGGATTAATTCCATTAGTGTACAAGACCATTAAAAGGAGCAGAACTCGGCGGCGATACGAATGTCTCTCTTTTGGTGCTGCTGACAACTATAATATTGAAAACTTCTATCCAAATGGTTTCGTCAATAGTAAACAGTATGAAGTGACACCTAGTGATAAGGTGGCTGCTGGTGGTGGACTTCAGGCACAGAACAACCGGCACCGGCGAACACAGTCCTTCCACGTGGAATATACCGGCGGAGTTTCGCCGGAGAGTGGTAGTATTCCGGCAAAGGATAAAGAACTAGTGCGTTTCAGGAGCCACCGTAGAATGTTTTCATGTGTAACTGGTGGATGGTGAAGAAAAGTTTAGAGACATACCTCTTCTTAGTGGTGTGCACAGGATATTCCGTGAGGAGTGTCGCTCTATCGCCACAATTTGGCTCATAATTAGTGAATTCAAATTTGGGAAAGTTGTGCTTTTAAGACCTTGTAAATTGCCGAGTAATTGCTTTGTATTATTTTCAAGCTATATCCACCTATGTGTTGGGATATATACTATTAAACATCATGTATTTGGTTTAGATATAGTATTTATTATGATATAATTATTCATTCAATTTTAATAGAGTTTAAATAGATCATATATTAGTTTGTGTCATTTGCTTATATAGTAGATAATTTAGTGTATAGAGTTTAGCTTATACACGGAAGATAAATCATTGGTTCTTATAAGTATAAAGTTTGAGTTCACAATCTAATGATGGAATTGGACAAACCATCATGAATGATTGTAGCACAAGATTAAATATTATTTATCTTGATTATTGGAATGGTTTAATTCCAACTTCTTGTACTAGTACATTTTGTATGTATTGAACGGACCAAGTAGAGATAAGTATTTTATACCGACTTAATAAAATAAACTCTCTAGCCATTAAATGTACTTATATTCTTAATCTTGATATAACTATTATTAACTGTGTATATTATTATTGTTTTGATTTATTAAAATGCGAGATTCTTTCGTGGGTCAATATGCCTGGTAAATTGGATTATTAATCCATGTCTCGGTTTAGAGATTGATGATACACTTTTATGAAAGCTTATAAGTTTTCATATGTAAACCCTGCCGGTGAATTTTGTATCTGACACATGAAATAAGTTAAGCAAAAGTCTAAAGAAAATAATTAATAAATTAAATCATCAGTAATTTAATTTAATTGATTAGTATCTGAATCTTAACATGAGAAGTTAAATAAGATTTAATTGATGAATTTCAAAATTGAATAAGGAGTACAATTGCGAATTTTTAGTGGAATAATTCGTAATTAAGTATGATAGTTATTAATTTCAAAAATTAGAAATTAATTCTACAATTGGAGCCTTGTTAATTAAATTTTGTGGTCCTTGCTGTGCCTAAATAATACTAGAAAATAAAGGAATCCTTTTTTCTGGTGGAAAGGAAAACCTAGTTTTGGAAAAGGGTTTTAACGCTTAAACCTTGTGCTATAAATACATAAGGTTTTCTACCTAGAGGAGGTAGCACAGAGTGGCCGAATTTTTCAGCCTTTTTCCTAGAAAATTTCGCCCACACAAAATTACTATTTCAGGATATTATTTGGGTAACACAGTAGAAGACCGTGGAATGTTCGAAAATAGTGATATTGATGATGGTGAATTCATTGAGTTGCTGTGGAATTAGAGGCTCGTGTGATGAAGGATCTTTATTCACACTTCAAGAGGTAACCTGTGAAATCTCGTTTATGCTAGTTGTCTAGATTTCATGTGATTTTGATATTGGGATTGCTTCTGCTGCTTATTATAATCATCAATTGATATCATAGGCCACTCACATCTAATTAGATATCTAAGTTTTTTGTAAAACAAGAATATTGTGTTTATGTGCGTTTTTTGAATTACATGTATATGTGGTTTTCTAAAAAATTACACTGTTATTTTGGAAATTAACTGTGGAAAAAAATTTGGATTACTCTTATAATCATGAGATATTTGTTTTTGTTAATATTTGATTGGGATGATTGGAATATTTTTCTTTGGGAAACCCTAGAAAAACGTAAAACCTGATTTTGACCGAATTGCCGGTATTTTCGGAGGTCAGGAACTTGACGGACTCCGATTTAGCTAAAATTTGTGGCTCCATCGGAAACGACATGGTGAGAAAAACTCACTTCTTTAGCATTGAATCATAGTGTTTTTCGGCGTTTTGAGGTTGTTTGGACTGTGTTTTGGACGTTTTTCTATTTTTTGAAAATAATTTTAATTCGTTTTAATTCAACGATGGTGGGGTGACTCCCTATGGTCTCCATGATTAAATACTATTCAAATAATAGGTTTACACATTAGTTATTAGTAAATAGATGTGTCGTCGTATTAAATTCAATAATAGAGGTGTAAGATTTTATTGACTAGGTCTTACAAGGTATAATAATATTGTGTGATGATATAATTATTTTGTAAGAAAGTGAAACCCTCTTTTTGATATCTTGGATGATTAATGATTGGATCGTTTGAAATATTTGTGCATGAAAAATTTCTCAAATTTTAATTTATGTTTTCATGCCTACGTGATTACTAGTCTTGAATTTTCGATGAAAATTTGTGTTCTCTGGTTGGAGGTTGTAGAGAATTTTGTGAGTAATAAATAGTTACCACTAAAAATTTTTGTTTATTTGAACTCATGAAAAATTCTTAATAAATTTGTACATGTGAAATTATGTCTATTCATGGATTGAACATCGGAAACTATCTCCGGATAATCTGAAATTCAGTAGGATCATCGAAAACAATTAGTTAAGAAGAACTCTCTGCTATGCAATGAATCACATCGTATTTTGATGATTCGGGATCGTTTAGATGAGTTTTTTGGGAGGTTTGGCTGATTAAAAGATGATTTACATACGAAAAGTTATTCTTTCTATCATTTTATTTTTGTCTAATCTGGAACATGATAACACATGTTGATTTGATATAAATTGGTATATGATAAGAATGTAGGTCATATTTTGAATTCTTAAAAAATGATTAAAATGGTAATTTTTTTAATTTGGTCGCAATTTTTGAGATTGTGATTTTAATGATCTCCGATTGATCTGAAATTTGGTAGGTCTATCAGAAATAACTCACTGAACTATACTCACTGCTATTCAGTGAAGAATGGTAATTTTAGCATTTTAAGACTGTTTAAATGGGGTATTGAGCATTTTTTTAATTATGGAACTTAATCCTCAGAGAAATATTCGTGGTTGTGATAAAGTGGTGATAGGAATAAACCCCTATGGTCCCCATTTTTTATAGAGAAATAATAAATTTACGCATTGACATTAGGTCTTTTTCCATATCGGATAAATTTATTATGAACTCACTGGATATAGTTACTAGTTATTGATAACCTGTATTAACTCTCCATCTGATTTAAAGGGTTGAATCAATTTTGTAACTAAAATACAATTATGATTATGTGGTGATAGAAATATATTTCTATGGTCTTCCACTATTAATTTCAAGTGAGTATTAAATTTATGCGTTGACTTTAGGTCTTCCTCCATATTGGATAAATTTATTGTAAACTCACTAGGTGAAATATTAGTAATTGATATCGTGTACTTACTCTCCATCTGAGTATACATGTTGGATCAATGGAACTAGAGCTATTAATTATGATGTTCACTTGACTAAAATTGACAGTATACTCTCTATCTGAGTTAGGTCTGTTTTAATTATTGGAGTGATATGTGCATGAGTAGTTCTTTTCTCATCGAGATTGTTATTCAAGATGCATGACATATATGTGTAGTGTGTTTAAAATTTTTGTATTAAAAGGTTATATACAATTGACTGAAAATAATAGTATACTCTCCATTTGAGTTGATTCTATTTATTTTTGGATTGTATAATTCTTGCATTATATAACATACTTTGCATGAATGATTCTTTTCCCATCGAAATTTATTATTCGAGATGCATGTATGTATATAAATATTGAATGCAGTCTGAATTTTATTATTCAGCGTTTGACTGATTATGATCTATTTAATATTTTTATCTCAACTCCACAAGACTTTATATAATTTGTTGTGTTACTTGTCAAAATTTTCTTTTAGTGATAAGACATTAATTTAAAGGATGCAATATATGTACCTTTTGTTAGAAGGAATTTAATTCCGGTTTCTGGGCAAAATAAGAGATGGAAATTTGTTTTATTTTTCGAATAAATCTTGAGTTATTAAGCTTGATAAATATTTTATCTCTTGTAGTACATGAATGCATGAGCTTGTTATTGTATATTAATGTCTCTCCTGAACAACACAATATTAGTCTACCTCATAAGAGAATATGTTCTTCAAAATTGAGTAAAACTTATCTGTGCATTTTTGTCTAAGTCATATTAATCTGGATAGAATTTCAAGTTGGTCAAGGAAGGAAATTTGACTAAAGGTTGTTTCCCTTCAAAAGGAAATAAAGCTAGTGATAAGCTAGAATGAATCCATTCTTATTTGTAAGGTTAAATGAACATACTGGTAAGAGATGGTTTTGAGTATTTTTGTGACGTTCATAAACAATTACTCAAAATATTAATATATTTATTTGATGCACCGTGAGTCTTAATGAATTAGGCAATTCAAGATATTTAAGACTTGAAACGGAAAAGCACCAAAGAAATATATTAAGGTACTGCACTTTGATTCTAGTGGCGAGCACATCTCTAAAGAGTTCTTTTGTTACTTATCAGTGTTGACATGTGATTTTTGACCCTCCCCGAAATTTTACCCATTTTAGCATGTAAATATTTAGTTTAGGCTTAATATAGTCATCTCAACTAATTTTTACTCTTTTACCTTATTTTATTATAAAATAAAACAAAAATTAAAAAATCAATAAAAAATAAATAGTTTTATTAATATTTTGTATTTATTTTTAATCTTTAAAAATACCAAAAATAATTTTGTTTTAACGGTCAATATAAATTTAATAGTTATTTCATTTAAGTAAAATTAATTAATAAATAAGGTAGTATTTTTAGTCGCGTTCGCGGAGTAGTGTCAAAACGCAAGGCTGGGCGCAATGCCAGCCGGGAGCGCGCGGAGCTGGAATGCACATCTGTGCACATGGGCTGAATACAAGCACATGGACTAGTTGCCCAAAAATATGGGTAGAACTCAAGCACATGGGCAACAAGTTGTCCAGAAACAAAGGCAAAGTGCTCCACCATCAATGGTTTCCCACGTTTTTCCATATGGGGGGCTTGTAAACTTATGGTTTTACAAGGGCAGCTTGATGGAGAAGGGGGGGGGGCTTCTAGAGGGGACGACAGAAAAAAAAATGGAACCTGGGGGAGATGGGGTATACACTGGATATACATTCAATATACATACGATATACACGGGCAGTGAGGAAAAAATGACCCAATTCACTGTTCTTCTTCTTTTCCATGCTTCTTCTTCATCAGCCGCATAGCATCATAGAGACCCCCTGTCACGACCCAAATCCTAAACCCGGTCGTGATGGCGCCTCTCGTGAAGACAAGGCCAGCCAAGAAAACAAACGCTTTATTTTAACAGTTATTTAACATTTATAAAGCTAAAAACATGGATAGCATAATCATGAGCGTGGAAAACAACAATAACAACAGGGACCATCCCGTCATAATCCGACATCGGGTTGTCACCATTCATGAGCTACTACACAGTTCACTAAAGTACTACAAGTCCAGAAATAGGAACAAAGTCTGAAAATATTATGAACAACATAAAATAAGGGAGAAGATCCGATGCCGCGGACACTAGCGGTCACCTGGCTCAGCTACGATAACAAATCTTCAATCCGCTAATAACCCACTACCGGGCGTACAATACCTGCAACTGAACGCGAGGTGCAGGGAGTAAAGTGAGTACTTCCATCTTAGTGGTAATAAGAGTAAATAATAACTGAGCGGTAAGAAATCACGTAAGAACACTACATCATGCTATATAGGACAGTACAACCTTGTGAGAAAAATAGCAAAACCAGGAAAACCCTTTAGAATTATCTAGCTTAGTTAAAAACCCCTTTTTTTAAAAATATCTTTGCTTTTATTTTTAACAGTTAAGCATATGAATGCGATGTCAAGTAGAGCAAGTCCGCACACAAATCAGACCCTCGGACACAACACTCTATTCACAAATAACACCAGGGTATCTGGTACACAGTGCAAGATATAGCATGGATGCCAATGATATGAGAGTGTTGAATGTCATGCCACGTAGTACAATAGGAACCAATGCGTGAATGCAATGCAATGCACATGACCGCTGCGGCGTGCAGCCCGAGCCAACCATGCATATGATTTATCGTCGACGGCGCTCACTGGGGGTGTGTACAGACTCCGGAGGGGCTCCTACAGCCCAAGTGCAATATACTGGTCAGTCAATGTTACCTCACCGGTCAGCCAATGTTACCTGACCAATTTATATCATGCAGTGCCATTGTTACCACTGTTTCAAGTCACATCATACAGTGTCATTGTTACTATTGTTTCAAGTCACATCATACAGTGTCATTGTTACCACTGTTTCAAGTCACATCATACCGTATCATTGTTACCACTGTTTCAAGTCACATCATACAGTGTCATTTTTACCACTGTTTTAAGTCACTACTGCGGCGCGCAGCCCGATCCATGCACAGTCCAGAAAACATTATAAACCCCTTAGGCATTTATAAAACAGTAATTCTCAGCCCGAAATAGTATTTAAAGTATCATTTGAGTTTTCAAAACTTAGAAATATAGCTGAGGTTGCAAAACAATATTTAAAATCTTGGACTGAAGCCAAATAATATGCAAGATATGCTAAGACAGAAATCTCAATCCCCGAAGGATTCACATAGTTGGCACGAAGCCCAAACATAGCAATCAGTCCAAACTATGATGATAACAAGTAGTTTCAGTCAACTACACAGTAAAATCAACAACCGGGACGGACCAAATCACAATTCCCAATGGTGCTCTACCCCGCGTTCATATCCGACGTGCAAGTCACCTCAATACAGCACTATGATGTGCAAATCTGGGATTTCAAACCCTCAGGATATCATTTACAAGTATTACTTACCTCGAACCGGTAAAATCTCTAGCTCGTTATGCCCTTGCCTCGCAAATCGACCTCCTCGCGAGTCGAATCTACTCAAAACCACAACGAATACATTACAATAGGCTAAGGGGACATAACTCAATGGAAAGACTCGAAAAACATCGAAATTCACAAAATTTGCAAAACCCGAGCCCCGGGCCCATATCTCGAAATCCAGAAAATTTTACATCAACACGATCCTTATCTTGCCACGAGTTCATACATACCAAATTCACAAAAATCGGAGTCCATTTGACCCCTCAAATCACTAGTTTAAACTCTTTCAAATTTCAAGCCCTTGGATTTTCAGTGTTAATCCATGTTTTTACACCATAATAACATAATCTAAGACCAAGAATCCATACCTGATGAAAACTCTCGAAACCCTCTTCAAACTCGCCCAAAAATCGCCTTAGACCGAAGTCCAAAATATTTTCTCCTTCAAAATTCGCGAAGAAGACTTAATATTGTTCTGCCCAGTCGTTTTCGCTTATGCTGTCCATGCACCGCACCTACGACTTCCACTTTTGTGGTCAAAACACCGATTATGCGGTCTCACTTAAGTCGCCAGGGGCCGCTTCTACGGTCCTAAACTGCTTCTGCGGTTGCCGCATATGCGGACTTCTGTCCGCTTCTGCGGAAGGTCGGGCCCCGCCACTAGAGATGCTTATGCGATCCCCCAGCCGCATCTGCAGAACCGCCTATGCGGTCCCTTTTCCGCAGATGCGGAAATGACAAAACCAGAATTCCAAAAATCATGCCAAACTCCAAAACTCTCCGTTTAACCACCCGAATTCACCCCGAGGCCCCTGGGACCTCAACCAAAAATGCCAACACCTCCTAAAATATCATACAAACTTGTTCCAATCATAAAACACATCCAACAACACTAAAATCGTCAAATTTCCTCAAATCAAAGCCTAAGTTCAACCAAAACTTCCGAAACTCGTATTCGATCAAAAATCCAACCAAACGATGTCCGAATGACCTGAAAATTTGCACACATATCCAAAATCACTTAACAAAACTACAGCAACTCTCAGAATTCCATTCCAACCCTCGGATCAAAATCTCACCTATCAACCGAAATTCGCCAAAATTCTAACTTCGCCAATTCAAGCCTGATTCTACACCGGACCTCGAAATTCAATTTCGATCGCACTCCCAAGTCACAAATCACCTCCCTGAGCTAACCGAACTATCGGAATTTACATCCGAGCCCTCTAACTCAATAGTCAACATCCGGTTGACTTTCCAACTTAAGTTTTCCTTAAGGAGACTAAGTGCCTCATTTCTTATCAAAACCGATCCCAATCAACTCTCACACACCACATACCGATAATGAAATATTAAGAAGCAATAAACGGGAAAAAAGAGATAGTAACACATGAGACGACGGATCGGGACGTCACCCCTCCCCCCTCCCCCGCTCGGCTGTCTTCTTCTTCGTTGAAGAACAACAAGTTTTTCGTGGCGTGAGATTCAACCTAGAACAACCCTACTTCCCCAAAAACCTGAACCAGCCATTACCCTTCAGATCCCAAGCTCCATCAGCATCATCATTTGAACTCAAGAACACAGCTGCACCAATGAAAGAGATATCTCTATGTCAATCTGTTTCTGCTCGAACATAGATAGCCATTTTCACCTCCTTTCTTCAGCCTTTGATAATCTCGTTAGCTTCACATAAACACACACAATCATGTATAAAACACAAATGGGACAGAAGTAAACAAAAGGGATCTAGGGTTCTTGACATCTTTGAAAAATCAGAAAATTAAAACAAAAACAAAAAAAAAGACTTCTGTTCTTCTTATTCACTGATTTTTATTCCAGAAATGGACGTGAAATTGAGGTGTTGTTCGAGGTCGCAGCTGGTCTGTGTTTGAGGTTTAGCTATGGTCGATTGTTGTTCGAGTTTTCCGGTCCTTGTTCATGGTTTCTGTTCGATTATTGTCGCTGCTGTTTCATTCAAATTTTGGAGTTAAAATCTTGTACTTGCTGATTGTGTATCGAGAAAGGATTTGCTTAACAGGTTTACTCTATTCTCTTCCATTATTGTTTTGCGATGTTATTTTGTATGTGACGATAAATTATTCCTTCATATTGGCCATTTGCTTACCTGTTCCCTTTGGTTTGGTACTCTGTTGGAATCATGAAAATGGTTTGTTGTGTGATTATGTTATATGTGCTCTTATCATTATTATAGTGGAATGAAGCAATCTTGTGTGTGTTGGTTTGATATTACCTGCGTGTATGTTTGTATGGCATTCAAACTATTTTCGTGTTCAGTTCCTATTAGTTTAAGGACTAAGAAATTTTGTGATTGTTGACTTATTAATCGAATGACAAGTCTAATTAAGATTAAGAAGAAAACTAATGAACTAGTGATGCATATATTTTCCGTTGTTGAAGTGTGCCTAATCTTTTGTTAGTAATTGTTATGGCCTGTTAGTTAAGGCATCTGTATACCAATTAGAAGTTATGACATTAATTAAGTGTTTCCTTTTCTATTTCACGAAATATGCTAGCTACTAGTAGTTTTTTACAGTTTAGTCGCAGATATGATGCAAAGTTTTGTTGATTTTGTTTAGTTTGGGTCTCCCTTAAAAATTGAAATCGAGGTGTGCCGTGCTGAACAAAAATTACAATTGCACGGCCCTCGCTTTAATTAATCTTGTTTATCCTTAGAAATCGAGGTGTACCATTTAGATAATTTTTATGGCCCTCGCAAAGTTGCAAACGCGTAGCTTCTTTAGGCGTGTATTTTAATAATTTACTTTCCTAAACTCGGGTGCACATTTATGTGACCCAAATCCAAATCTTAATGCTAGATAAAATGTGTTATGGACTGCGAGTACATTTATGTGACGTGGTTCAAAACATATTTTAAATGATGTTGCAATCTTCTTTTAATTAATTAAATAAAGTCGGTTTAAAAGTTAAATGCACATAAGTTCAAAATATTCTAAAATCAGATAATTAAGCTGAATATAATATTTGAGTGACCGTGCTAGAACCACGGAACTCAGGAATGCCTAACACCTTCTCCCGGATTAACAAAACTCCTTACCCGGATTTCTGGTTCGCAAACTGTTATACAGAGTCAATATTTTCCTCGATTCGGGATTTTAAACCAGTGACTTGGGACACCATAAACCATCCCAAGTGGTGACTCTGATTCTTAAATAAAATAATCCCATTTCGATTGTCCTTTAATTGGAAAAACTCCTTTTATTATATCCTTCCGGGGGGTAGTGAAAAGGAGGTGTGACAGCTCTGGAGACTCAGCTGGGGACAAAAACCCAAAACTTTTGGTTCAAGGTTTAGAATTCAAGCTTGGAATAATTGTTATAATTTGCTTTGTTTGTTATCTGATTTTTACGTGTTTGGGCCTAATGTACTAAATGCTTCTTTTTACCGCTTTGATAGTTTTTGAACAGTGCATATAAACTGTCTTCTCACGCACCCCTTCTGAGTCTTCTTGAAATTAAAATTGGGCATTTTTTTGACATAGCCCGCTTTCTTTGAGATAACCGAGGTGCTTGTCACCCGGTGAAGGATCTTAGTCACACCTGTTTTAGGCGGGGAGCACCACCAGTTAAGCCGGAAAGCAATGCTACCGGTACACTGACCCTCCTTGGCTCGAGTTGTCCGCTCGAGTAAGCCAGTCTAGATACTTTATACAATAAGATTTAAACCTAGAAGAACAAACCTCATGCCGGATATCCCTAGTAGGATCGCTTTATTTGCATCATATGCACTTGACTTAGGGGACTCAACACAGAGGTTAGGTCTATCTAGGACAGGTGCACCAAAATGAAAAAGACCATCCTGATGCATCTTACTTGCTACTTGTGCATTTATTTTCTTCGGAGTTGCATGTTGACCGGCTTTTGAAGAATGAGAGGATAATTTTAAAAAAATGAATTAAAAAAATGAGGGAAATAATTACTCTTTTTGGAAAAAATCAAGATATATAAAATAAAATAAAAAAAAAAAAAAAATATATATATATATATATATATATAGTTTGTTTTGTCTTAAAAAAATTGTTGGTTTTGTTAGGCGAACTACGCAGGTCTGATTCTCACCAGATGTGAAATACGTAGGCAAACTGTCACGACCTATTTTCCATAATAGGTCATGATGGCGCCCGACACCATTTGTCAGGCCAGCCAACGCGAAAGTATAATTAAATTCTCATTTTACCTTTTTGCCAAAAACCATTATAATAGATTTTTCCCAATTTAAAGTTAAAAACCAGTAAAGATCAATAAAATATAAGGATAGTTATACAACCCCAAAATAACGTCTACCACTGTGTGTGCCAGAACTGGTGTCACAAGCTACGGGCAACTAGTAGAATATACACAAAAAAAAAAGAACAATACCTTATCCTCTTGTCTAAATCAGGATAGACAGAAACAACAACAACAAAAAAAATACAAGGAAGACTTCTTCGGCTGCGGATCGGCAAGAAAGGAGTGCAGCTCACCGTAGAAGTCCCAGACGCGCTCACTGATATGCACCAGAAGGATGTCCGGATCCACATGCCTCAAATCTTGTACATTTAAGTACAGAAGTATAGCATGAGTACATAAACAACATGTACCCAGTAAGTATCCCGTCTAATCTCAAAGAAGTAGAGACGAGAGGTCGACTCGATACTTACTAAGGTCACTTAAGATATATATAAGTATGATGTGTTCAAATCATGGAATTTACAAGCATCAACAATTTATGGCAAGTGGTATAAGTCAAGAACTTTACAGCATCAAGTTTATAATTTATCATGTGAGATAATGGCAAAATAAAATATGTATAAGCTTTTACACAATTAACATGTGCACATAATACCGAGGCGATGACCCGAACCAACAGAAATAAACTGTGCACTTGCGAGGGTCGACGGCGCGCCTATAGATGCATCTATTCATACCGAGGCTATTGGCCCGATCCACAAATAAGGATGAAATATCAAGTTCACACACATGGCACATAAATGGTCAAAAATACCAAACCAAACTTAATTAACTATACAAGTATGCTCATATCCCCTTTTTAAGTCTCTAGTACACACTAGGTGTTCATAACAACAAATTAACATAAGAGATATATTTATAGGCATGTTGTAGGTCCTAAGCTACCCGGACATTTAACATAGTAGTAGCTATGCATGGGCTCTCGTCACCTAACGCGTGCGTAGCCCCCGCATTTAGCAACAAACACTCAAACATTAATCTTAAGGGGACAATTCCCTCTTACGAGGTTAGATAGGAGACTCGCCTCGCTCCGTAGCGCATTTTCGATATCAAGAATAAGCTCAAACCCTCAATTCGTAGCCAAACGAGCACCAACTAATTAAAAATAAGCAAGAACTAGTCAATAAGAGCTTACAAGGTCAAATTCTAATTGTTTAAGCAATTTCCCTAACCATTAATACAAGTTTCCCAAATTCGACCTCGAGCCTGCGTGCCCGGATTCCAAGATATTTCGAAGGAAGTTGTTCTCTAATACCTAAGGGTCACAAATATATGATTTATGGTTCATTACATGGCAAATTATAAGGTTAAATATTAGTTTTGATTAAACCCTAGGTCTAACTCTAATATCTTGATTCTTACCTAATTTTAGTGTTGAATCTAGCTAAGGTTTATGTATTTGAACTAAAAGTGAGTGGGATTACTTACCTTGCAATGATATGTGGAAACTCTCTCTTTGAAACCCCCAAAATCGCCCAAGTGTGGAGTGAAAAAGTGAGAGAAATGAGTTTGAGTTCGTATTAATGAACCTTTCTATCCCTAGTGATTTCCGCTTTTGCGGAAGGATTCCCGCTTCTGCGGGGTCCGCTTCTGCGGACAAGAGCCACTTTTGCGGAAATGGGCAAGAGGGCCCAGGCCGCTTCTACGGTCAAGACCTCACTTCTGCGAGTCCGCTTAAGTGGAAATCCCACCGTTTCTGCGGTTCTGGGCCTGGGACAGGTGGACCGCTTCTGCGGTCGGGGGTCCGCTTCTGCGGTTTCCCCTGGGTCTGGCCCCTTCTGCTTTCGCAATCATTAGATCGCATCTGCGGTCCCGCTTCTGCGGCCCAAGAACCGCAGATGCGGTTATGACAGAAGCAGCAAATCCCGACCCTTTTCTAAGTTTCCAACTTCACTCGAACCTCGACCATTTGACGCTCGGGGCTCCCGAGCCCCGCCCGAACATACCAACAAGTCTGACATCACGAGGTGGACCTACTCGAACCCTCGAAACACTCAAAACAACGCTAAATTGAGGAATCAACCCCCAAAACCAAATGAATTAAATAATTGAACTTCAAATTCTTAATTATCCTCCAACGGGTCAAAACGCCCTTAAACTACTCGGATTGACACCAAATTTTACGAGTAAGTCTTAACTGATATTTCGGACTTGTACCAAGTTTCAGAATCGAAATCCGAACCCGATACCTATGAAAACAATGATTTCTTAGTTTATTTAAATCTTTGAAACTTTAACTTAACAATTTCACCAAAAAAATTCATTACTCGGGCTAGGGACCTCGAAATTCGATTCCGGGCATACGTCCAGGTCCCATATTTTCCCGCGGACCCTTAGAAATTGCCAAATCACGATTTCGGATCCGTTTCCCCAAAATGTTGACCGAAGTCAAACTTGGCCTTTTTAAAGAAACTTAAGGAAGCACCTAGACTTATTCTTGCTCAAAACTCTTCTAACTCTCGAACCACCGGTCCCCGCAAGTCATAATTTAGCTAAAGCAAGTGCGGGAAGTTTTATTTAAGGGAACGGGTTTAAAAATGCAAAATGACCAGTCGAGTCGTTACATTCTCCACCTCTTAAACAAACGTTCATCCGCAAACGGACATAGAAAAGTACCTGGTCTGCTGAATAAGTGGGGATATCGGCTCCGCATGTCCTACTCGGACTCCCAGTTCGCCTCCTTGACCGGTTGGCCCTTCCACTGGACTCTTACCGTAGAAATCCTCTTGGACCTCTACTGGCGGTCCTGTCTATCAACAATGGCAATTGGCTCCTCCTCATAGCCCAAGCTCTCGTCTAGCTGAATGGTACTGAAATCCAACACGTGCGAATAGTCGGCATGATAGTTTCGAAGCATCGATACATGGAAGACTGGATGAACTCCTGATAAACTAGGAGATAAAGCAAGCTCGTAGGCAACCTCTCCAACTCGCCTCAACACCTCGAAGGGTAAACCTTGGGCTCAACTTGCCCTTCTTTCCGAACCTCATAATGCCCTTCATGGGCGAAACCTTCAAGAGAACCTTCTCACCAATCATGAATATACACCGCGTGCCTTCTGGTCCGCATAACTCTTCTGCTTGGACTGAGCTGTGCGGAGCCTCTCCTGAATCAACTTTACCCTATCCAAGGCATCCCGAACCAAATCTGTACCAAGCAACTTAGCCTCACCAGGCTCAAACCACCCGATAGGAGAACAACAATGCCGACCATATAATGCCTCATACGGGGCTATCTCTGTGCTGGATTGATAGCTGTTATTATATGCAAATTCCTCTAAGGGTAAGAACTGATCCCACTGCCCTCCAAAGTCAATCACACATTCTCTAAGCATGTCCTCTAAAATCTAAACTGTCTGCTCCGACTGCCCGTCGGTATGAGGATGGAATGTCATGCTAAGCTCTACGCGGGTCCCTAACTCGCTCTGGACAGCTCTCCAGAAATGGTAAGTGAACTGAGGGCCTATGTATGATATGATGGAGACCGGCACACCGTGCAGCCTCACTATCTCCAGAATGTAAATCTGGGCATATCTCTCTGCCGTATAAGTAGTTTCCACTGGAATGAAGTAGACCGACTTGGTCAATCTATCCACAATATCCCAAACTGAATCAACCTTCCGCTGAGTCCGTGGCAACCCAACCATGAAATCCATGGTGATGCGCTCCCATTTCCATTCCAGAATGGGCATCTGCTGGAGTAGGCCACCTGGACTCTGGTGCTCATATTTGACCTGCTGGCAATTCAAACATCTAGCAACATACTCCACTATGTCCTTCTTCATCCTCCGCCACTAGTAGTGATGTCTAAAGTCACGATACATCTTCGTGGCGCCCGAATGAATGGAGTACCTCGAACTGTGGGCCTCCTCTAGAATCCTCTCCCTCAAGCCATCAACATTAGGGACACATACACGGCCCTGAAATCGTAACACACCATCCTCGCCAATAGAAATCTCCTTGGCACCCCCCTGAAGTACCGTCTCTCTAAGAACTGCCAAATGTGGATCATCAAACTATCGGGCCTTAATCTGCCCCAATAACGAAGACTGAGCAGCCACACATGCTAGAACCCTGCTGGGCTCGAAAATATCCAATCTCACAAGTCTGTTAGCTAAAGACTGAACGTCTAAAGCTAATGGTCTCATCTCAGCAGGAATGAATGCCAAGCTACCCATACTCTTCGCCTTCCTACTCAAGGCATCCGCGACCACATTCGCCTTGCCTGGATGATAAAGAATGGTAATGTTATAATCCTTTAGTAACTCAAGCCACCTGCGCTGCCTCAGATTAAGATCCCTCTGCTTGAACAAATGCTGCAAGCTGTGATGGTCTGTATAAACCTCACATGACACTCCATATAAATAATACCTCCATATCTTAAGAGCATGAACAATCGCTGCCAACTCTAGATCGTGCAAAGGGTAATTTTTCTCATGAATCTTCAGCTGACGTGAAGAATATGCAATAACTTGCCCCTCCTGCATCAATACACATCCCAAGCCAACGCGAGAAGCGTCGCAATACACTGTATACATCCCTGAACCGGAAGGCAGTACAAGAACTGGTGTCGTAGTCAAAGCCATCTTGAGCTTCTGGAAGCTCTCCTCACAATCATCAGACCAACATAACGGGGCACCCTTTTGGGTCAATCTGGTCAGAGGTGATGTAATAGATGAAAAGCCCTGCACAAATCGCCGGTAATAGCCTGCTAACCACAAGAAGCTCCTGATCTCGGTCATTGAAGTAGGACGTGGCCAGCTCTGAACGACCTCAATCTTCTTGGGATCCACCTTAATACCCTCTCCTGACACTACATGCCCCAAAAATGCTACTGACCCAAAAATGCTACTGACTCTAGCTAAAACTCACACTTGGAGAACTTAGCATAAAGCTGTTGTTCTCGCAAGGTATGAAGCACTGGTCTAAAATGCTGCTCGTGCTCCCCCAGGCTAAGTGAGTATATCAAGATGTCGTCAATGAAAACGATGACAAAAGAATCAATATATGTCCTGAACACCCTGTTCATCAAATCCATAAATGCTGCTGGAGCATTAGTCAAGCCAAAGGACATCACCAGAAACTCATAGTGGCCATACCTAGTACTGAATGCAGTTTTTGCAACATCCGAATCCCGAATCTTCAGTTGATGATACCCTGACCTCAATTCGATCTTAGAGAACACCCTGGCACCCTGCAACGGATCGAACAAATCATTAATACGGGGCAAAGGATACTTTTTCTTGATGGTGACTTTGTTCAACTGGCGGTAATCAACATACATCTGCATAGTCCCATCCTTCTTCTTCACGAATAGCACTGGTGCACCCAAAGGCAATACACTGGGACTCCTTCAACTGCTCCTTCAGATTCTTTAGCTCCTTAGGAGCCATATGGTATTGTGGGATAGATATAGGCTAAGTGCTTGGAGCCAAATCAATACAGAAATCAATATCATGGTCCGGAGGCATGCCGGGAAGATCAGAAGGAAAAAGATCGATGAACTCTCGGACTACTGGCACTGAATCAATTGTCGGAAACTATGCGGTGGTGTCTCTCACATAAGCTAAATAAGCCAAACACCCCTTCTCCACCATGCACTGAGCCTTCAGGAAAGAAATGACCCTGCTAGGCATATCAACTATGGAACCTTTCCACTCCAATCTCGGCAACCCTAGCATAGCTAGAGACAGTCTTGGCATGGCAATCTAGAATGGCGTGATATGGAGATAACCAATCCAAGCCCAGGATAACCTCAAAATTGATCATATCGAGCAATATAAGATCTGCTCTAGTCTCAAAACCACAGAAAGTAACCACACAAGATCGGTAGATCCAGTTCACAACCACAGAATCACCCCACATGAGTGGACACATAAACAGGAACACCCAAAGGCTCAGGAGAAATAGACAGGAAACGAGCAAACAGAGATGATACATAAGAATAAGTAGACCCTGGATCAAATAATACTGATGCATCTCTACCGCTAACGGAGATAATACCTATGATGACGACATCTAAGGCCAATGCATCTGGTATGGCTGGAAGAGCATAGAATCTAGCTGGAGCACCGGCTGTCTGGCCTCCACCTGACTGAGGAGTAGCTGGCTAACCTCTTCCTGACTGGCCTCCACCTCTGGATCGGCCTCTACCACTTTGCCCTTCACCTCTAGGTGGCTGGGCCGCTGGTGCTGTTGTCATGGGCTGCTGCCCCTGCTGTACTGCCTTGCCCCTAAGCCTGGGGCAGTATCTCCTCATGTGTCATGTGTCACCGCACTCAAAACAATGTGGTGCGGTGACCTGCTACCCTGATGACTGTCCCTGATGACTCATAGACCCTGTGGGAGGAGCCTGGATAGCTAGTGGGCGATATAAAGCCTCCGACATAGCACTGAAGTTGGGACCAGAAGAACCCTGAGGACCTGAATACCCACTGGAAGAACCCTGGATAGCTGGCGGGTGGTAGGAACTCTCTGGCATGGCACTTAAATAGGGGTGTGCTAGAGCACCCCGGGCGGGAGGTGGTGGTGCTAAAGATGGGGGCCTACTGGGCTGACCCCTCCTATACTGACCTCTGCCCCTAGCTGGGGCACCTCTGAACTCTCCAAAGAATCTGGCTCTCTTGTCCTGCTTAATCTGCTCCCTACCACTCTGACGAGATCCCTCAATCCGGCGAGCAATCTCAACCACAAGCTGATACTCTGTACCCATATCCACCTCTCGGGCCGTACCCGATCAGATACTGGGCTGCAATCCGGACAAACCTCCGCACTCTCTCTGCATTCGTAGTGAGTATCATGAGTGCATGGCGAGATAACTCAGAAAACCTCGCCTCATAGTCGGTCATAGACATCTGACCCTGCTCAAGGTGCTCAAACTGATACCGCAGCTCTTCCCTCTCAAAGTGCAGAATATACCTATCCAGGAACAACTATACGAACTGAGTCCAAGGGATGGGAGGAGAACCGGCGGACCTACCAAGAACATAGGACTGCCACCATCTACGGGCCCTGCCCTCAAGCTAAAAAGTAGTGAAGTTGACTCCATGCGACTCCAATATCCTCATAGCGTGCAGTCCGTCCTTGCACCTGTCCACGAAATCCTGGGCTTCCTCATGACGCTCACCTCCGAAGACTGGAGGGTGAAGTCTGTTCCATCTATCTAGTAACTTCTGCGGATCGAACTCCACAGCTGACCTAGGCTGGGGTGTCGCTGCAGCAACTGGCTGAACCCCCTCTGCGGGTAGTACACCCGGAGTCTGATATACCGCAGTTGCATGACCTGGAGCCTGGGTAGTAGGGGTCTGTGCTCCCCCTCCTGCCTGCGAAGCAGCTGGGTCTGCTGGAAATAAACTAGCCTGAGTCATGGTGTCCATGAACCGGAGCATACGGCCTATGACCTCCTAAAATCCCGGCGCAGTCATGAAATCCGCCGGAGTAGGCACAGCTGCGGGCGCCTCGCCCTGCCCCTCAATAGTGGGATCCCTCACAGGGTATGCTGATGGTGCAACTAGAATAGCTCCGGGATTCCCTCGTCCCCTACCACGGACCGGTGCCCTCCTGGGTCCGGAACATCGGCGGTACGAGTCCTCACTATCTGTGAGAGAATAGAAGAGGAAATTTAGTACACTCACCACTGCACGATGGAAAATGAATAAAGAGTAATCTTTCCTAACACCCTATAGCCTCTCGAAGATAAATAAAGACGTCTCCGTACAGATCTACAAGACTCTATGAGGTTTGCCCGTAATTTGTGAGACCTACGTGAACCTAGTGCTCTGATACCATGTTGTCATGACCCATTTTCCATAATAGGTCACGATGGCGCCCGGCACCATTTGTCAGGCCAGCCAACACGAAAGTATAATTAAATTCTCATTTTACCTTTTTGCCAAAAACCATTATAATAGATTTTTCCTAATTTAAAGTTAAAAACTAGTAAAGATCAATAAAATATAAGGACAGTTATACAACCCCAAAATAACGTCTACCACTGTGTGTGCCAGAACCTGGTGTCACAAGCAACGAGCAACTAGTAGAATATACACCAAAAAAAAAGAACAATACCCTATCCTACTGTCTAAATAAGAATAGACAGAAATAACAAAAAAAAATACAAGGAAGACTTCTTCGGCTGCGGATCGGCAAGAAAGGAATGTAGCTCACCATAGAAGTCCCAGACGCGCTCACTAATATGCACCAGAATGATGTTCGGATCCATATGCCTCAAATCTTGTACATTTAAGTACAGAAGTGTAGCATGAGTACATAAACAACATGTACCCAGTAAGTATCCCGTCTAATCTTGAAAAAGTAGAGACGAGAGGTCGACTCGATACTTACTAAGGTCACTTAAGATATATATAAGTATGATGTGTTCAAATCATGGAATTTACAAGTATCAACAGTTTATGGCAAGTGGTATAAGTCAAGAACTTTACACCATCAAGTTTATAATTTATCATGTGAGATAATGGCAAAATAAAGCATGTATAAGCTTTTCCACAATTAACATGCGCACATAATACCGAGGCGACGACCCGAACCAACAGAAATAAACTGTGCACTTGCCTAGGGTCGACGGCATGCCTATAGATGCATCTATTCATACCGAGGTGATCGTCCCGATCCAAAAATAAGGATGAAATATCAAGTTAACACACATGGCACATAAATGGTCAAAAATAACAAACCAAACTTAATTAACTATATAAGTATGCTCATATCCCATTTTTAAGTCTCTAGTACACACTATGTGTTCATAACAACAAATTAACATAAGAGATATATTTAATAGGCATGTTGTAGGTCCTGAGCTACCCGGACATTTAACATAGTAGTAGCTACGCACGGGCTCTCGTCACCTAACGCATGCGTAGTCCCCGCATTTAGCAACAAACACTCAAACATTAATCCTAAGGGGACAATTCCTCTTACGAGGTTAGAAAGGAGATTTCCCTCACTCCATTGCGCACTTCCGATATCAAGAATAAGCTCAAACCCTCAATTTGTAGCCAAACAAGCACCAACTAATTAAAAATAAGCAAGAACTAGTCAATAAGAGCTTACAAGGTCAAATTCTAATTGTTTAAGCAATTTCCCTAACCATTAATACAAGTTTCCTAAATTCCAAACCCGGGCCCGCGTGCCCGGATTTCGAGCTTTTTTGAAGGAAGTTATTCTCTAACACCTAAGGGTCACAAATATATGATTTATAGTTCATTACATGGAAAATTATAAGGTTAAATCTTAGTTTTGATTAAACCCTAGGTCTAACTCTAATCTCTTGTTTCTTACCTAATTTTAGTGTTAAATCTACCTAATATTTATGTATTTGAACTAAAAGTGAGTGGGGATTACTTACCTTGCAATGATATGTGGAAACTCTCTCTTTGAAACCCCCAAAATCGCCCAAGTGTGGAGTGAAAAATTGAGAGAAATGAGTTTGAGTTCGTATTAATGAACCCTTCTATCCCCAGTGATTTCCGCTTCTGCGGGGTCCGCTTCTACGGACAAGAGCCGCTTTTGCGGAAATGGACAAGGGGGCCTGGGCCGCTTCTGCGGTCAAGACCTCACCTTGCTCCTGCGAGTCTGCTTCTGCGAAAAGCCCACCGCTTCTGCGGTTCTGGGCCTGGGACAGGTGGACCGCTTCTGTGGTCGGGGGTCCGCTTCTGCGGTTTCCCCTGGGCCTGGCCCCTTCCACTTCCGCGATCATTAGACCGCATCTGTGGTCCCGCTTCTGCGGCCCAAGAACCGCAGATGCGGTTATGACAGAAGCACCAAATCCCAGCCCTTTTCTAAGTTTTCAACTTCACTCGAACCTCGACCGTTTGACGCTTGGGGCTCCCGAGCCCCGCCCGAACATACCGACAAGTCTGAAATCATGAGGTGGACATACTCAAACCCTCGTAACACTCAAAAAAAATGCTAAATCGAGGAATCAATCTCCAAAACCAAATGAATCAAATCATTGAACTTCAAGTTCTTAATTCTCATCCAACGGGTCAAAATGCCCTTAAACTACTCGGATTGACACCAAATTTACCAAGCAAGTCTTAACTGATATTTCGGACTTGTACCAAGTTTCGGAATCAAAATCCAAACCCGATACCTGTGAAAACAATGATTTCTTAGTTTATTTAAATCTTTAAAACTTTAACTTAACAATTTCACAAAAAAAATTCATTACTCGGGCTAGAGACCTCGGAATTCGATTCCGGCCATATGTCCAGGTCCCATATTTTCCCACAGACCCTCTAAAATTGCCAAATTACGATTCCGGGTCCGTTTCCCCAAAATATTGACCGAAGTCAAACTTGGCCTTTTTAAAAAAACTTAAGGAAGCAACTAGACTTATTCTTGCTCAAAACTCTTCTAACTCCCGAACCACCAGTCCCCACAAGTCATAATTTAGCTAAAGCAAGTGCGGAAAGTTTTATTTAAGGGAACGAGTTTAAGAACGCAAAACGACCAGTCGGGTCATTACACAAACCTCATCGGTTCCGGCCCACCATTTTCAAAAAAATCCAAAAATATTTTTCCATTACTGACTTCTTTAGAAAGTCTTTCTTTTACACCTAAATTTTAAAAAAAAAAATACAAATATATTTTCGGTTAATTTCTTCTCAAAATCCAAAAATATTTTCATTCTTTCAAAAATTGAAAAGAAAATTCAAAGATTAAAAAAAAAATTAATTTAGAAGCATCTCTTTCATAAATTCAAAAAAAAAATTAAAAAAAAAATCCAAAAATATTTTCTTTCTTCCTCAGAAATTTTTCTTTTGAAATTCCAAAAAAAAAAGGAAAAAGTCAAAATTCAAAAAAAAATGGAAAATGAAAAAAAAAAATCTTTCTCCTTTAGAAGTCTTTCTGTACAAAAATTCTGAAGAAAAATCAAAATCCAAAAGTATTTTTTTTTTATTTCTTCTTTTTAAGTCTTTCTTTCGGAAAAGTTCAAAAACCAAAAAGAAAAGAAAAAAAAGAGAGTGTTTATTCTAACATGCTTGTTGTTTTGAAATAAAAGTTGGTCAAAGGTGGTCGGTTTGTTGGTTTGCAATGGCGAGTCACAAAAAACAATCCAAGATCTCTCGAAAATAAAAGCATCTTCTCAACCAATGGAACAAGCACCATTGTTGTTGATCCAAGGTCACGAAAAAGCAAGTAGGCAAGTTGGCGGCGAAAAATTAAAAATGGAGGCAAATATGGGGTTGTCTTTATCAGATTTGAGCAATGAAACATGGGTTTCTCGGGATGATTGTCAAAATTCAAGTATTGAATCCAAAGCAATCAAAATGGTCAAATGTCGTAGTAATGTTGATTTGCGAATGTGTGGCTAAGATGTTGCTTAGTAACTGAAAAGTCACTCCTCCTTTAGCCATGGTAGCTTATTTTGTCATCTTTTCTTCTTCTTTTTGTGTTATAGGACACTGTCTTCCTTTATTCACAAAAAAAAATCCAGTCACTTTGTATCCATTTTGTGCATAGTTCTTTTCACGCTAGTTTTAGTGACATGACATGCATGCAGACTTTTTGGCTAGATCTTATAAAACTGATTTAAGCTGGAATTGGATAATTAGAAAAAAAATAATTTTGAGGATGAATAAAGAGTTGAAATACTTTGAAATTAAGGTCGATTAAAATTCACCTTTAATTCATTGTGAAGATTGGGCTTGAGGATGTTTAATCAATTGAAGTCTGTTGGAAAGTTTGACATTAAGGGATGGAAGGTGTCTTGTGACCACGACACACCAAGAAGACAGACATGTTCAACAATGCTGTGATCGCGAAAAGATACTATAATTGGCGTTCTCGAGGCTGGGAAGCCCTTTTTCTGCTACCCAAACACTTTATATCCTTTGTCACCCCTTTGAGCCTATGTTATTTTCTTTGACCACCCTCTTTTTGAATCAAGTTTAGAGTCAAGAGTCAAAAAAAAAATTTTAAAAAAAAGGGAAAAAGAAAAAGAAAAAAAAGTTCATGTCCCAAGAGTACAAACTGGGGCAATTTTCAAGTGAAAAAATAAAGAAGAGAAGAATTGTCAAAGGTCCATGCCCCCAGAAAATAGAAGTTGGGACAATTTGTTTTGGAAAAAAAAAAGAGAAACAGAAAGAAAGATGAAAAAAAATTAGTTAGATCAGATGTTTGAACAACGTTAGACCTGATTCCTTAAAAAAAGGATACGTAGGCAGACTCATGGTTCGGTCCTACCAAATAAGAATTCAAAGAAAAAGGAAAAAAATTCAAAAAAAATCCCCAATAGTTGAAACTGTGGCAGATATTTTATTCCTCTTCTAAAAGAGTCGATTCCAAGAGTTGTAAGTCTATAACCTCTCATTTGGAGTTTACTTTGAGCCTTCATGCCGACCTTTCTTTTCAACCCTATCCAAAAACCTCCCAAGTAAAGACCTCCCGATATGCCTTCAAGAATGCCAAGACAAGCATGCAATGAGCAACGGTTGTCACACGACATAGAACACTGTCAGTTGCTCACACAAGGAAGCAAAGCAACAGAAAGAAAAAAAAAAGAGAAAGAAAAATGAGAGAGTCTTGCTAGTGAAAACCCTCACTGGCATTGTAAGTCGACGGTAAGTAGAAAAAATTAGAGAGACTTGTTGGTGAAAAACCCTCGGGGCACCACTAGTTGAAAGTGAGTCATGAAGCCGATGCAAAGGATTGGCATGAACAAGCCTGACTTCAAAGGTCATACGAATAGTAAAAGGGAAGATTAGATTAGTTTGACAGATTAGGCTGTTAAATCCAAAATGCATGTCATGATCATTAAGGCTAGTTATTAAAAATAATAATAATAATAATACTCTTCCTTCTGTCCTTCCGACATGGGGCATTTCTTGTTAATATTCGTTTCTTTGCATCATTGTGTCCTTCACTTTGAGTCAGTCCTTGTCAAAATAAGCAAGAAAAGATTTCAAAATCTGCTACCAGCTTTTCAGTTGCACAAAGTGAATTTGGCCAGCACACTCAGTTGTTACTGTTAACATGCCTTGAGGATTCATGCAAAAGCTCTACCCAAAAGACCCTTGTCAGCCTACTTGGCTCAAGCAAAGATAACTGGTGATTCTCTCTGACAGACAAATCGCTCAAAAAGCAGGAAGTCATTCAAGATATCAGAAAAGGTCACCTAAGCAAAGATCTCTAGTGGGGATAAGGCTAATTGAGCTATAAATACAAATGGTACTGGGTGTAAAATAATCAGAGTGGGTGCAGAACAAAAGTCCTTTGAGACCGACTCAAGCTGATCGAGCAAAGCCAAGCTGCCAAAGACTCAAGGCCACAAATCGACCATCACTTTTAAAACTGACAAAATTTTCTTTGTTTTAAACAGGAACAAAGCAGTGCAAGGAAAGAGGTTCCAAAACAAACAAAAAAACAGAAAAAGGAAGAATAAAAAAAGAAGAAAAAGAAAGAAGAGAGGAGCCGACAAAGGGAAGTTTCTCAAATCTTTGCCTTTATTTGTTTTTCTATTGTGCATAAAATCTTGTCATTAATCTTCACATTTTTTCCTCCTAGGATAAAAGTCCTAGTCCGATGGATTTTCCTCCCAATCAAAATCTTAATCTGATGAATCTTTCTCCTAAGATAAAAAAAAAGGGAACCTAGTCTGATGAATTTTCTCCTAGGATCAAAATCGTAGTCTGATGAATATTTCTCCTAAGATAGAAAACCTAGTCTGATGAATTTTCTCCTAGGATCAAAATCTTAGTCTGATGAATTTTCTCCTAGGATCAAAATCTTAGTCTGATGAATTTTCTCCTAGGATCAAAATCTTAGTCTGATGAATCTTTCTCCTAAGATAACAAAAAAAAGGGAACCTAGTCTGATAAATTTTCTCCTAGGATCAAAATCTTAGTCTGATGAATTTTTCTCCTAATATAGAAAAATTAGTCTGATGAATCTTTCTCCTAAGATAACAAAAAAAGGGAACCTATTCTGATGAATTTTCTCCTAGGATCAAAATCTTAGTCTGATGAATCTTTCTCCTAAGATAACAAAAAAGGGGAACCTAGTCTGATGAATTTTCTCCAAGGATCAAAATCTTTGTCTGATGAATTTTTCTCCTAAGATAGAAAACCTAGTCTGATGAACTTTCTCCTAGGATAGCAATCTTAATCTGATGAATCTTTCTCCTAAGATACCAAAAAAATGAGAATAAGTTCAGACTTTTGTTACAAATAACTCACGAAATTTTCCTAGTGAAAACTGGGGCAGAAAAATTTTGTTCGTTTGTTTGTTTTGGTATCTGAGTAGGTTTTACCTCGAGGCACAAGATTCGAGATGACCAAAAGAATGAGCCTCAATCCAGAATAAAGAAAAGAAGAGAAAAGAACCAAAAAAAAAGAAGCAAACTCAAAGTGCTGAGGTGGAGAAGGATACGGACTGCTAAAAATTTGATTTAAGTCACAAGCTTCGCATGTCCCACCTCGATCCTAAACTGAAGAAAGAACCATCACCCATAGCTAACAAGCATCAAGATTCATATCAGAATCCGTACGAATAACCAACCAAGACTCAAGATCAAGTTTCAAAAGACTCATAGATAGGAATCTTGTAACTCGTAGCTGATAGGCTTAGCTAGTCTTTTTCATTTCTGATTTTGATGTAATAACGGGACCGCGGACTGGAATCTAGGCGGCACCTCGCTCGGCTCTCAACCTCGGTACTCCAATCACCTCATTCACTTCTGAACTACACGTGGCCTGATTCCTTTATAGCCAAGGATATGTAGGCAGCTCAGATGACAGGGTTTGGTCACATTCTCCTTTCTTCTTTCCTTTGGTCTCCTTAAATAAGGTTCGGGTCAAAAACCTGTCTAGTCATTCTTTGTCGGAAAACTCTTTATGTTTCCAGCCAAAGCGAGGCAGCTGTTGACATGTGATTTTTGACCTTCCCCAAAATTTTACCAATTTTAGCATGTAAATATTTAGTTTAGGTTTAATATAGCCATTTCAACTAATTTTTACTCTTTTACCTTATTTTATTAATAATTAAAATGAAAATTCAAAAAATAAATAGTTTTATTAATATTTTGTAGTCATTTTTAATCTTTAAAAATACCAAAAATAATTTTGTTTTAACGGTCAATATAATTTTAATAGTTATTTTATTTAAGTAAAATTAATTAATAAATAAGTAGTATTTTTATTCTCCTTCGCGGAGTAGTGTCAAAATGCAAGGCTGGGCGCAATGCCAGCCGGGAGCGCGCGGAGCTGGAATGCACATCTGTGCACATGGGCTGAATACAAGCACATGGACCAGTTGCCCAAAAACATGGGTAGAACTCAAGCACATGGGCAACAAGTTGTCCAAAAACAAAGGCAAAGTGTTCCACGATCAATGGTTTCCCACATTTTGCCATGTGGGGGGCTTGTAAACTTATGGTTTTAAAAGGGCAGCTTGCTGGAGAAGGAGGGGCTTCTAGAGGGGACGACAGAAAAAAAATAGAACCAGGGGGAGACGGGGTATACACTGGATATATATTCAATATACATAGAATATACACGGGCAGTGAGGAAAAAACGACCCAGTTCACTATTCTTCTTCTTCTCCATGCTTCTTCTTCATCAGCCGCATAGCATCATAGAGACCCCCCCTGCTCAGCTGTCTTCTTCTTCGTTGAAGAACAACAAGTTTTCCATGGCTTGAGCTTCAACCTAGAACAACCCTACTTCCGCAAAAACCTGAACCAACCATCACCCTTCAGACCCCAAGCTCCATTAGCATCATCGTTTGAACTCGAGAACACAGCCGCACCAATGAAGGAGACACCTCTACGTCAATCTATTTCTGCTCGAACATAGATAGCCATTTTCACCTCCTTTCTTCAGCCTTTGATCATCTCGTTAGCTTCACATAAACACACACAATCACGTATAAAACACAAACTGGATAGAAGTAAATAAAAGGGATCTAGGGTTCTTGACATCTTTGAAAAATCAGAAAATTAAAATAAAAACAAAAACAAAAGACTTATGTTCTTCTTATTCACTGATATTTGTTCCAGAAATGGACGTGAAATTGAGGTGTTGTTCGAGGTCGCAGCTAGTCTGCGTTCGAGGTTTAGCTATGGTCAATTGATGTTCAAGTTTTTCGGTCCTAGTTCACGGTTTCTGTTTTATTATTGTCGCTGTTGTTTCATTCAAATTTTGGAGTTAAAATCTTGTACTTGCTGATTGTGTATCGAGAAAGGATTTGCTTAACAGGTTTACTCCGTTCTCTTCCATTATTTTTTGAGATGTTATTTTGTGTGTGACGATAAATTATTCCTTCGTATTGGCCATTTGCTTACATGTTCCCTTTGGTTTGGTGCTCCGTTGGAATCATGAAAATGGTTTGTTGTGTGATTAAGTTATATGTGCTCTTATGATTATTATGGTGGAATGAAACAATCTTGTGTGTGTTGGTTTGAGATTACCTGCGTGTATGTTTGGATGGCATTCAAACTATTTTTGTGTTCAGTTCCTATTAGATTAAGGACTAACAAATTTTGTGATTGTTGACTCATTAATCGATTACCAAGTCTAATTAAGATTAAGAAGAAAACTAATGAACTAGTGATGAATATATTTTCCGTTGTTGAAGTGTGCCTAATCTTTTGTTAGTAATTATTATGGCCCGTTAGTTAAGGCATCTATATACCAATTAGAAGTTATGACCTTAATTAAGTGTTTCCTTTTCTATTTCAAGAAAAATGCTAGCTACTAGTAGTTCTTTACAATTTAGTCGCAGATATGATGAAAAGTTTTGTTGATTTTGTTTAGTTTGGGTCTACCTTAAAAATTGAAATCGAGGTGTGCCGTGCCGAACAAAAATCACAATTACATGGCCCTCGCTTTAATTAATCTTGTTTATCCTTAGAAATCAAGGTGTGCCATTTAGCGAATTTTCATGGCCCTCGCAAAGTTGCAAACGCGTAGCTGCTTTAGGCGTGTATTTTATTAATTTACTTTCCTAAACTTGGGTGCACATTTATGTGACCCAAATCCAAATCTTAATGTTAGATAAAATGTGTTATGGACTGCGGGTACATTTATGTGAAATGGTTCGAAATATATTTTAAATGACGTTGCAATCTTCCTTTTAATTAATTAAATAAAGGCGGTTCAAAAGTTAAATGCACATAGGTTCAAAATATTCTAAAATCAGATAATTAAGCCGAATATAACAGTTGAGCAACCGTGCCAGCACCACGGAACTCGGAAATACCTAACACCTTCTCCCGGGTTAACAAAACTCCTTACTCGGATTTCTAGTTCGTAGACTGTTAAACATAGTCAATATTTTCCTTGATTCGGGATTTTAAACCGGTGACTTGGGATACCATAAACCATCCTAAGTGGAGACTCTGATTCTTAAATAAAATAATCCAGTTTTGATTGATTGGAAAAACTCCTTTTATTATATCCTTCCGGGGGTGTAGTGAAAAAGGCGGTGTGACAATCAGAATAAGGGATTACATCTCAATTGACTACACCGTAAACTCCATAATAAAGTGGCGTAGTAGAAAGAAGAAATAAGTCTCTTTTGGACATGGATAGATTAATGACGTGTTCGTTATTCAGATTTGCCTTATTTGTTTCTGGAATATGTTTACCGTAAAAATGGTAACAATAATTAAATTTGTAAATGGGATTCTAAAAATATGTAATCTATTCCCGAGCTAGTTTGTTTGGGCGGTTAGTGCTAAAACGGGAAGTATAATGACGAAAAGTGAGTTAAGCAAGGCAGTAATCGAACCAGTAGGGGCCTGTTGCCCGGGCGTAAGATCAGCCAGCAAACACCTCGGGGCCGAGGTTCGAGCCTATCTCGGGCTATTGAGGGTAGTCGGGAAGGGGATAACAGGTAAAAATATAGCTAAACAAGGCTCTATACTATCAATATTGAGCAAAGTAATAAAGAACAAAAGAGAAAATGATAAAGTGCTAAGGTGACCTCGAGGTCGATGAAGATAGACAATTTGGAAGAAAGAGAGAGAGAGAGAGAGAGAGATATTATTGTATTTATGGAGAAGTGGAGCAACATCAGTCTCTTGCAAGGTAGGGTGAGTCCCCCTTATATAGGCGAAGGGACTCGGTATAGTACAGGGTATAGGGATGGAATGTCTGGACATGACACTGGAACCTATTGATTCTGGCTATCTCCTAGGGAGTTTCTTGTCCTCGCGAGACAGATCTTCTATCCTTCGAGCCACTGCAGAGCCACGGGTGATACTCGAGATAAGGAGCTCGATCACGATCCTATGGCCTCGATATGCTGTTAGGGTACTCCGAACATACCTCAATGGCGGGAAATGGATTCCCCCAATTTTATCGCATACAGATATTCTCCGTGTTTCCTATATCGAAGTGATAGGAAACGATATTGCATCGTCATCTCGAGACATTACTCTGATATCATCCATATAAGAGCATTAAATTCCATACGCCAGGGTACCGTGTAGGGTCGCCATCAAATACGACAATCGAGGAATCCACGAACTGCTGCAAGTTTGTCTCTTCTGCTTCCTCAATTGATTCCTATAAAACACTCTGATCGCTAGGTGCTCCTCATTTTTGCCCTTCCTACGGGCTCGTGAATCAGAATCTCATCTATTTGATACATTCATATCTTTCTCTCTTTTTTCAAAAAGGTTTCACCATTATTCATGGCCAGGATTCTAGGATGATGCCTCGTCGGAACGACACCGCATTGTCGTCCCAGTCGGCTAGGGGGGAGAATAAATTGGTTCCTTCTTTAGAGCAGTGGACCCCTCCCGAAATTGATGCGTCGAGCAATTTCGATATCTAGACTCCTATGTCTATGTTGGGTCGATGCAAGAATGTATCTCAATATATTAGCACCGTGACTGATGTCGACAAAGTGAAGAAGGACTGCCAATAGAGTAAAGCAGTGGCAGTAGAAATTCCTGCCCCCAGTGACAACATTACCGGCTCCAAGGATGGATTTCTTCACGTATAAAGCTATCTGTTCACCCTGGGTCCCGACAAATCCGTTGAATCCCCTCATTTGGAAATCGATCTGATGATCCTCGACTTCTGCACTCGATATCGGGTGACCTTGGCCAAGTCTCCTCGTCTTTTGGAGGATTGTGATGATGCTCAGGCACTTTACTGGAAGGGTCGCAGGTGAAGTTTTCACCCTCATCCATCTGATCAGATTATACTGCCTTCGGCTGTATCGATGCTTGATCAAGCTTCGACAACGTTCCAAGAAGTCTTTCTTCACAAGCATTGATGAATGGAAGGACCGGGGGTGGATGAGCAGTGCGCACCTCGAATATCATCCCGGCCCGATGGATGCCCTTTCCCGAATGGTGGAACGATCGACGTAAGTACATTTCCCTTTAGCCGTTTCTCAATTATTCTTTTGAGTGTCGTAATATCTCTTGGCGATTTCTTCCAGCTTCTGCTTAGCATCCCGAGGAGGTCCCAGACTTGGTGGGATGGATCGAACGTCTGGATAGAAGGTTCCCTTATCGTCTCCGGTCCTGGACCATCACGGCCGAGAAGCGTGGGGTGGCCAAGAACCACAGTGAGGTTTCTTTACTGCGTGTGCCCCGTGTTTTGTATTCCCCCTGAGCTCTAATCAATGGCGTATTGCATTTATCGTGTTGGTGCAGGCCTTGGAGAAAATATACTAATGAGGCCACCTCCTGATAGTGAAGCGGAGGCGTTGGGGCCCGGCAAGAACAAGAAAAAGAAGGTCAGGGTGGCCATTGCTCGCCCTAATGAGACTACTGTCCTAACCTCTGAGCCAAACCCTGATGTCAAGGGGGAATATGATGATAGCAGTCCGTTGAGGAGGAGAGCGAGGCCCAGCGAGAGGGATTCGTAGGTGCCCCGATCGGAGGCTGCTGACTCTGGGACGGCTGGGACTGGCAGGGCTAAGGAACCAGAGGTCCTTGAAGAGGACATCGATGTGGCTTCAAATTGTACATCCAGATTCGATGTGGCTTCTGCTAGAAGGGCTATAGGTTCAGATGGGTCAGAATTCGGGGCCTTCTAAGGGCGTGGGCCGCCATTCGAAGGAATTGGCAACCTGAATGACCTTATTCAAAACTACCCAGTCTCATTGGGAGAGTTGAGAGATGCTGAGAGGATGATTGGTGCCACGATTGGTACTTCTTTCGGAGGGGAAGGCTTTATTGCCAACATTCTTGATGGCATAACTGACGGAGCTGACCTCGACGTTTCTGACGTTGTTGATGCAGTGGAGAAGTCCTTGCAGCAGGTAATGATTTTTCCATGCGTGTTTCTTTTCACTCTTGGGCATATTCATGATTTTTCTTAACTTCCCCATTGTGGTGTAAGGTAAAGAGATATATGACCATGTCATCACCCGACTCCGTGGAGAACTTGCACGCCATGAGAAGGAGCATGATACCATTGCTTCAAAACTGCAAGACTCGGAGTCTCGAGGTGCCTGGGGAGATAAAGAACTAAAGGATCTTCGGGCCTCTTTAGAGTTGGTGCTTTGGGAGAAGGCTGCTCTTGCTGTTCAGTATTTCGCTTTGTTGCTTATCTGCTAAGCATCTATATGTGGTCTATATTCACATATTCATCATCTTTCTTCTTACTGAAGGTCGAGCATAGCAGCTCGAGGATCGATGAGTTGGAAACAGAGGTCTTCGGGCTGAGGGAACAGAGCGAGACTGCGATCGGGGATTTGGCAACATCCCGGGGCCTTCTCTCAGACGCACGCAGGGAGATTGTTGCTTTGGCCATGGCTAAGCTTGATATCAGATGAGACGCTACTGTTTATAAGGAGTGACGCAACTATGGCGCACGTGATGGCTCATGACATATCCCTGGCGGCTGAGTAAAAACTGATCCGAGCTGTCGAACATGCCAAGGTGGAGGGGAAGAGGGAGGTCCTGGAAGAACTCGAGGCCCGGGGCTCCGAGTTATCTGCTGACTTGGACGAGGCCCGCGTCGTGGAGGAGAAACTAGAACTTTTGATTGCCTCCGATGAGGGCGAAGAGGATAGTGGCGAGGAGTAGTCTTCGAGCCTCCCTTCTCTTTTTTGTATGCCTCTTTTTTGTTTCATATGTTCTCCCTTCTAGGAAACGAAAACTGCAAAGATGTTTTTCCGTTTTGTTAATATATGAAAGGAGCCTTTATTCTGGTAGTCCTTCTTACTTCAAAGCATCGAGCATCGAGCATCGAGCATCGAGCATCGAGCATCGAGCCTTCGGAGCCTTTTTGCAGGTTGGGGCCAAGGTTGAGTTAATAGCTCTTTTGAACCGACGTCCGAGATCCCCCAAGATCCCCTGATTCCACAAATTATGTGGGAACCTGGCATAATTTTGCCAGTGCATTCCCCAAGGTTAGGGTGACGTTAACATGGCCAGAATTAATTGGCCTCTTTGGGAAATTGGGCATTTGCTGCCTGACCTTTATATATTCGTCTATACCCCCCTCAAGCGACGATTCTGTACTTTTTTTATAAGCTCATCTCTTTTGTAGAACCTGAAGCTTTGTGCAAGCCTCTTCACTCCTTTGCTTTAGGGAATTTTTCCTGGATCCCCCTCTCCTTCTCATTATTCTTTCGTTGCCATGACCACCGCTTCGACACCCGATCCTCGGATGAAGGGGACTCCTCCCTGTGTTCTACCTTTGGCTGGCGATAGTGGCCCTCTCCCGATATCGGGGGAGCGACGCTCAAAGTATACTGTCTCGAAGAGAGTTTCTATGCCGGGGAAACCTCCCAATATTTCGGCCACCGGGAGCATATGTCGAGGATTGTTTCATCGGTGGTGGAGGAGAACCTCGAGGCGATCAGGAGAGAGTGTGGATGGGGGGGAGTTCTACAAGCCCCTTCCCCCGAGGAGAATCTCATGACGTATGTTGAAGGTTTCTTAAACGTGTACACCCATGTTCTCGCACTAGGTTCCACGGATCAGGTTGTGCTTGATTTTTGTAGAAGGTATCAGGTAACGTTGGCATAGGTTCATCCCTTCTTCTAGAGGATAGTGTGGTTGATGAGATATTTTGCCGACAAGGCCGGGATAGAGTTTACCCTTAGTCACCTTATAAGGTTATACCAGCCATTACGCTTTCGGGGCCTAGTTGCTCTTCACCATAGGTCTACTCGAGCTCCTATGATTGGCGGTGAAGAGAATGAGGATCATGGATGGATGAGCCAGTTCATTCTAGTTCGGATGACCAACATTATCCCTGGAGAATTCTTACCGTTTCCTGAGAAATGGAGCTCCACACGTAAGCACTATGTTCGAACTGTCTTTTTCCTCATACGAGGTTAGACCCATAATGATTTTTTCCTCTCTTTTGTTTATAGCAACTCATTGGTTTCCCGATGAGGTTCCGGACTTAGCCGAATGGTCTCTTAAGCAGGCAACATGCTGGACTCACGATAGGCGCTGGTGGCGAGATCTTTCAAAAGGGATGTGGGAGGTAAAGCATCATGGTAGGTGCCTGGTGTTCTCTTCCCACCCCTCTCTCTTCTTTTTCAGGGGCGGCCTCCTCTTTGCTAACTTTCTCGATTCCTTTATCACAGGTGCCGAAAGTTCATTCGAGGCAAGAACACCGGTTCAGGAATCGAGAAGTGCTGGCAAAAGGAAAGATATTCTGCGGTGCGAGATGACTCGTGGTGAGGCACCTTCTCCGTAGCGGTTGAGAGGAAACGATTTGGTCGGTCGGTCGGCCAGCTTCCGGGACTGAAGCTTTATTGGACATAGCTTCGGCCCTCGGTGAGGCTCATCATCTTGGCCTTGCGGTGAGTTTTCGGATGCGCTAGGGACATTCTGGCCCCGTGCTCCTTTCTTCTCTCTTCACATGCCTGGCTCTTCTTTTCCAGGCTTTTGATAGGCTTAAGGTCGAGCTTATTCATTACGAGGCCCAGCTGTGGAAAGCTCAAAAAAGGGAAAAATCCCTAAAACTTCTCTATGTGGAGAAGGAAAATGAGCTCATTTCTTTACGGTGCGGGGCGGATCGAAGTCATGCCCGGGAGGCCCTCTTGGAGAAACAGGTATTCTGCTTTCCGCGTTGGCTTGTATTTCCTCCTCTCCTTTTTTTATCTTGCTGGCTTTTGAAGCGCTATTGTTCCAATTGAAGGGCAAGGTGGATGAACTGGAGCAACTCTGGGGTGAGATTGGCAATGCCAAACGTGAATTTACCGAGCTGCGAGCACGCGTTAGTGCCCATTCTGAAGCCAAAGAGAGAGCTTAGGCTGCGACATCCGTTCTTGAGTCGCAAATTCAGGCTGCTCGTACGAATTATTCCACTTGGGAAAAGATTATCGCGAGGCTCTTATCCGAGGTATCATGGGTGAAAACCGAGGTGGCAAACGTTCGGGCCGAGGTTGTAATGAATAACACCCGGGCAGGGCAAAAGACGGCGGTCTATTCAAAGAGCGTCGTTGTTGCTAGGGCCGAGTTGAAGAAGGCTCTCGATCGTGCATGCAATAGCAGGGAATATGAGAGGTGCAGATCCCGGAGAGAGACCCTCAAGGAGATTCATGCCAGAGGAGATCGGACAAGCCAAAGGAGCGGAGTTCGATGCCAAGTTTCTAATATCTGACAATAAGGAGGAGGCCGTTGGGCCGTAGGCTGCCGAAAAAAGGAAAAAGGGGGAACAAATATTCCCTGCCTTCTTTGCTGTACATATATATATAGCTCTTATTATACGACGAAGGCCGAGATTGCGCTTCATCATCAATATGTAATAATAAGGGGGGAACCCGCAACTTGTATCTTCTGTATTTCCGCCTGCTGGAGTTTTCACCAGACTGATTCAATCCCGGATTAGCCTTTAGGCTTTGTATGTTTTGACTATCTTTGGGTTCAGTCTCCGAGTCGGGATATGACTCGAGCTTAATATACATTTGAGCCCGTTCGGGCTGGCGATAATGGTTTTTATTTCCTGCCCTTGGGCATTTTGCGATTTTCCGGGTCCAGTCTCCGATTCACGTTGCAATTCGAGCTGTAATTGACCCTTAATATTTTTGGAGATTTCGGTCGGCAGTAGTGGCATTGATGTCGCGCCCTTGGGCATATTATAATTTTTGGGTCCAGTCTTACTCGAACTGTAATCGACCCTCAAATCTTATTGATTTTTTGGCCAGCGATGGTGGCTTTTCTATTATTTGGTCATTGATATCTTTTAGTATGTGTCCTGTGGGCTTGCATAGTTAACTATTTTGGATCCGGTCTCCAAATCGGGATACGATTTGAGCTCACTTTAATCCTTAATTTGTCAATTTTTAAGCTGGCGACAATGGCTCTTTCGCTATTTTTGCCCTGGGGCTTTTTTTAGGCTTTGTTTCCTTTTGTTAAGGTCTTTTTGTATATTTTTGCCTGGCCCATCATTGGTTCTGAAAGAACCTTGATTTCAAGTCGTAGTCGGCGATGTTTTGAGCACCTCGTAAGGTTCATAGCTCATAGGTTGAGTAGATCGACGCTCTTGCGATTTCGAACCCGACGTGGTCGGGACTCATTTTTTGCCTGTTGAGGGAAGCCTGTTTTATAATCGGTTCTTTCCAATGTTGATTCGGAGGATTTTTTAGCGATAGTCGGGCATCCCCGAGTCGTGTTATTTGGGCTGTAGCAGCCGTTTAGACCGTAGTCGTGTGCATTTGGCCGTGGCCATTTTTGATCCCGAGAGGCAATTTTAGGCGTCTACACCGAGGGTATACCCTTTAAGGATTCTTACAAATGCGACGTATAGCCTAAACTGCAGGATTTTTCATGCTTGTTGAGGTCTACAGTTTGCCATGCCCATTGAGGTCTTACAGTTTATGGAGAATAGATCTGGTTATATCGAGGCTTCCCGCTAGGGTCTTACAATTTTGGATTTTCCAGTACGTGGAGATTGGCAGCAGTCTCCAAGTCATCGAGTTGTTTAACCTGAAGATCGCTTCTCATGAGCTCGGAGTTGCCTCATAAGGGCTTGATGAGCCCGGCGTCCCGACCCTGGGGTCATCCGGGCACCAAATTTTTTAAGTCTCCGGGTATCTCGAGATACATCTGGTGGAGAGGTTTTTGCTGTGAATACGCCAAAATAGTCTTCTTCGAAGCGTGGAATGCCTAAAAATATTATTTATTGCTTGGCAAAAATATATATTGTAAATACATATTGTCTCGTTGTTGTGAGTTCGGACTACATGGGTGTGACTTCCCCGATTATGTGATGTGCTTACATGATTCTGCATTTGAACTTAGAAGAGAGGATTGTGATCTCGTCGGATCCCCTTCTTGGGGGTTTGCAGCCCTGCTAATAATCTTGTTGGTGGAATCTTTTTCATATTAAAAACCTGATTGAGGAAAGAATGCTCGGTGGGCCCCATGGGGGCCACGGATCCCCGAGTGGGGTTCAAAGCTACCGAAGGCCTCAACCGACTGCCTACATACATGTTAGCGAAAAGAAAAGAAAGGAAATGACAAAAAGGGCGAAGTAATTCTTCCTTTCTGCGAAGTGCGTAGGCAGCGTTTCGAGGAGTGAGTCTTGCCGCAGCCTTCTGCCACGTTCGACCAGGTCTGACCGAAGATGTGGTTATGCTTACCCTTTGACCCCTTCGAGGGCAATGCCGGAGATGGGTCATATGGTGAGGGCTCTCCTCTCGTCGCTTGTAGCTAAATACTTTATCCCTGCGTTTGTCATAGGGGTTCACCCCTTTAGCGGTGCAGGGTCGGAGTCGCCTCCGGGTGGCATATCCGCTATCATCTGTATAAAGTGTATGCGCCCTGTGTGCTTAACGTATCAGCCCGAGCTCGAGCGGGTTGCGCAGAGGGAGCGATCTGGTTGTTGTGGCGATTGCCATCAGGAACCTATCAGAGATTTGGTGTGAGAGCGATGTCGGTCCGGATTGTCCTATCGGCTTTGGCCTGACATCGTCGGTATAGTTGGCCGAACCACCTGTACTCGTAAACACATGTTTTATTTGAGATAAGTCGAATGAAAGAGGGGATTACCAATATGTTAATGCGATACCAAGGTGGAATCTCGGCGTCACTTCCCTCGGGCGCGAGGGTGTCCTTTGGGAGCATTTTCTGGGATCGTCCCTTTTCGGTGACGGGCACTTGCACTCTACACTCTACGGATCTTTGTAGGGTGCCACCGTCCTTTTACAACCGTGGCGATATGTCGTGGCTCGCCGACTCTATTTTTCCTGATTTCCTTCCTCCCGTGGAGTTGTATCTGGGTCTGCCCACTCGATGATACTTTGTGGCAACCTTTGTTGAATGGCATACTTGTTGCTCTTTTAGGCTGTGACCCCGAGCGCCTCGTGGTTCTCGTGGCGGGCCATGGTTTCCTTGGAGGGGTTCCGGTTAAATAGGTCCGAGCCGCCTGGAGTTCCTAGCTTCGCTTATGGTGACCACTATGCTTGGTATCGCAATGTTGAATTCGTACTCTATTGGGCAAGGTTTCCTTACTAGATGTGTCTTGTTGAATCTGGTACCATTGGAGGTTCCTCAAGGGTGTTGTCCTTCGGGCTAGTGCCTTGTTGTTGCAAGGCATGTTGCACCTCGAGTTGTTTCTTTTGTTCGCGGCACACGGCGATGCCTCCATTCGCTCCGTGTCAGCTTCTTTGCTGGGAATCTGCCTGGATATGCCGAACCCGAGGAGGTTCCTGAACGGTCATCTACGGCCCTGATTCGAGACTGGTGTCGGTTGCGGGCATCCAACCAAGCCTTGGCCGGATATCTGACCAAGCTTTGTTTGAAATGCCCTGGAGTCGCCGAGTATGCTTCATTTAGGTTTTGGGCGAAGGCCTGTGCTGCCCAACTACTCGAAACCGGGAGCGGTCTCATTCGTCCTGTCGAGGAGCGGGATGTGGCTTCCTGCGACACTTTATTTCTTCTCCGTTCGGCCTCAGGTGCATTGGGCCCTCTTGGTATTGCTTTGATGGCGCCAGCACGTGCTTTCACGGATCGCGCTGGTATGGTGAGCGGGTCCGCGAGGTCAGGTACCGGGCAATAGCGTTGCGTCATGGTTTCTTACGGGAGAGTTTCTTCGAATATTCTTATCGGGACGGGCTCGAGTTCAATATTTTGGAGGTCGTTGTTCCTGGACGAGCGTGCATAAGTGGTGATGCGCCCGTAAGGATTCGAGGTCCTGTCACACCTAGGGAGATTCGTCATTTTTTATTTTTGTGAAATGAGTTCCGGGATCGTATCTTCGGGAGATGGTTGCTGTAGGGTTTTTGCGAGCATGATTTGATCCTTTTGGTGAGGTCTTCTAACATTCTTACTACGATAGGGTAGGTTGCAAGTCCGTCGTTGCCCGATTTCTCGGGTACTAGATCGACATAAGGAGATGTTTCTGGTGTTGCCGCATTGGAAGTCTCTGAGCGACTCTGTAGCTGAGCGATAGCCAAATGTCGTTCCTGCAACATTTCAAAAATAATATGAAGATTAACTTCCTGTTCTACCTGGGCAAGGATTTTTTGGGCTTCCTGTTGGTCAATGTGTTGTATGCCGTCATTGGTGACCGAGACTTCGTTGCCCCGCTGCGCGGCATGTAGGCCCGCATCTGCTCAAACCGATCTAGATGCGTTATCGGGGTCCTATGGTGTCGCACCTACGGTTGGAACGGCCATACTGTTCTCTTTATGATTTTTGGGGTTATCGTTCTCGATTCCCCTTATCAAACTGGACATTAACCTGAAATCGAAAGATCTTGGTCAAGAAAAAGTATGAAAGATATCGTGCGTTCGAGTGACGAAACTAGCAAGAAAATAATCACTATTATTTTTATCCCCACGGTGGGCGCCAAACTGTTTACCGTGAAAATGGTAACAACAATTAAATTTGTAAATGGTATTTTAAAAATGCGTGATCTATTTCAAAGCTAGTTTGTTAGGGCGGTCAGTGCTAAAACATGAAGTATAATGACGAAAAGCGAGTTAAGCAAGGCAGTAATCGAACCAGTAGGGGACTGTTGCCCGGGCATAAGATCAGCCAGCAGACACCTCGGGGCCGAGGTTCGAGCCTATCTCGGGCTATCGAGGGTAGTCAGGAAGGGGATAACAGGTAAAAATATAGCTAAACAAGGCTCTATACTATCAATATTGAGCAAAGTAACGAAGAACAAAAGAGAAAACGATAAAGTGCTAAGGTGACCTTGAGGTCGATGAACATAGACAATCTGGAAGAAAGAGAGTGAGAGAGAGATTATTGCATTTGTGGAGAAGTGGAGCAATTCAGTCCCTTACAAGGTAGGGTGAGTCCCCCTTATATAGGCAATGGGACTCGGTATAGTACAGGACACATTAAATGTAAAGATATGTGGATGGGATGTCTTGACAAAACACTAGAACCTATTGATTCTGGCTATCTCCAAGGGAGTTTCTCGTCCTCGCGACTTCTGCTAAGTGGCGGACAGATCCTCTGTCCCTCGAGCCACTACAGAGCCACGGGTGATACTCGACTCGATCACGATCCTATGACCTCGATATGTTGTTAGGGTACTCTGAACATGCCTCAATGGCGGGAAATGGATTCCCCCGATTTTACCGCACGCAGAATATTTCCTGAAAACTCTAAATTACTAAGTTAGTACCTGGGACATCTATAGAACTGTGGACTGAATGCAAGCTCACTCTGTGGCATGTTTCAGATATAGGATTGTCTCGCATATGTGCTGAAAGGGAAAGCGGATATGTAAGTTGGAACTAAGAGTGGATAGGTGCATGTTTATTGAATATCCAAGAAAACGAATGGAATTTTATTTCATTGTCCTAAAGAAAATAAGGCAAATTGACGTTCAAGAACATCAAAACCCATAAGTCGGAATTGATGTTCCGTTACATTTGAGTAGTGGGAGAACTTTAATAGACATAATATGCCTTTATCGAGTGGGAGTGATATTTGAACAATGAACACTATAGAAAGAAGTCACTAATATTTCAATGGCGTGAGGTAATGAAGGTAATATTAGTAGCACTTTGTCGTAGTGGGAGAATGCTAAAGAAAATCATTGTTCGGTGTACACCCTTGGGATAGTTTCAGTAACAGGATCCCCGAAGAGTTTAATACCAAAGTAAATGGTTACGACAAAGCACTACTGGACAAATATTGCATCAGAAATAACTTGTCAAGATTCTTTAAAAAAACCTTATTTGGTGAAGATTTTTAATAGTCATGTAAAAGAATGCCAGAGAAAGTTGTAGATGCATGGCTATGAGTCTAAGTGGGAGATTGTTGAGGCATATACTATTAACCATGCGTTTAGATATAGTATATTCTGACAATTGTCATGGTTAAAAGTCTAAGTGGGAGATTGTTGGGATATATACCATTAACCATGTATTTGGTTTAGATATAGTATTTATTATGATATAATTGTTCATTCAATTTTAATAAAGTTTAAATATATCATATATTAGTTTGTGTCATTTGCTTATATAGTAGATGATTTAGTGTATAGAGTTTAGCTTATACACGGAAGATTAGATCATCCGTTCTTATAAGTATAAAGTTTGAGTTCACAATCTAATGATGGAATTGGACAAACCATCAGGAATGATTGTAGCACAAGATTAAATATAATTTATCTTGATTATGGGAATGGTTTAATTCCAACTTCTTGTGTTAGTACAATTTGTATGTATTGAACGGACCAAGTAGAGATAAGTATTTTATACTGACTTAACAAAATAAACTCTCTAGCCATTAAATGCACTTATACTCTTAATCTAGATATAATTATTATTAGCTATGTATATTATTATTATTTTAATTTATTAAAAGGCGAGATTCTTTCGTTGGTCAATATGCCTGGTAAATTGGATAATAATAATGCACATTGGCGAAATAATAGTTAGTCGATGGAATCCATGTCTCGGTTTAGAGATTGATGATACACCTTTATGAAAGCTTATAAGTTTTCATGTGTAAACCCGGCCGGTGGATTTTGTATCCGACACATAAAATAAGTTAAGCAAAAGTCTAAAGGAAATAATCAATAAATTAAATCGTTAGTGATTTAATTTAATTGATTATTATCTGAATCTTAACATGGGGAGTTAAATAAGATTTAATGGATGAATTTCAAAATTGAATAAGGAGTGCAATTACGAATATTTAGTGGAATAATTCGTAATTAATTATGGTAGATATTAATTTCAAAAATTAAAAATTAATTTCATAATTAGAGTCTTGTTAATTAAATTGTGTGGTCCCTGTTGTGCCTAAACAATAGGAAATAAAGGAATCTTTTTTCTGATGGAAAGAAAAATCTAACAGGTTTTGGAAAGGGGTTTTAACCCTCAAAACTTGTGCTATAAATACATAAGGTTTTCCACCAAGAGGAGATAACACAGAGTGGCTGAATTTTTCAGCCTTTTTCCTAGAAAATTTAGCCCACACGAAATTACTATTTTCGGATATTATTTGGGTAACACAGTAGAAGACCGTGGAACGTTTGGGAATCGTGATTGTGCTGATGATGGTGAATTCATTGAGTTGTTGTGGATTTAGAGGCTCATGTGATAAAGGACCTTTATTCACGTTTCAAGAGGTAACCCGTGAAATTCCGTTTATACTAGTTATCTAGACTACATGTAATTTTGATACTGGGATTGCTTCCGCTGCTTATTATAATCCATCACTATGATGTATGCATAGTTTTCAAAAGAATATTATTTACACATATATATTAAGAAACATCTAATAACACCAATTACTAAAAGGTGTTTCTCCTACTGTCTTCTCATTACCCGCGTTGATTACCAATTTCGTCTTGTCTCGTTTGTTATATTGTATATTCCTTCCTTTCCAATTTATTTGAACCTATTTGACTGAATACGAAACTTTAAAAAAAAATTGAAACATGCGGCTTTAAATAAGTCATAACGTTCGGAATCTAGTAAAGCAAAATTTGAACGACGATAAATCAAACAACAAAAGAGAAATAATATACCAAAAGAGACACGCATATTTAACGTGGTTCAGTCAATTGATCTACGTTCATGGCGGAGATGAGCAATCCGCTATATAAAAGAGAGTACAAAAATATTGAGAGAACAACCTCACGAAGAGGCAAACACAAGTAACACACTAACACTTGTTCCGTAAAGATCCCCTCCCCCCTAAATATGATTCTCAAACCCCATATGGCTACATTGTGGATGCTGCTGAATGAGAAGGAAGGATCCTCAATTTATAAAAGTCAAAAACTTTCTTACAAGAAAAGGGACTAGGTAAATATAGAAGAATTCTATTTTCATTCTAACAAAAGAAAAACCTTATGGTAAATATGTTACCCTTTTCTTCAAGAGTAGGAAAACCAAGTATGGCAAGAAAATCAGTGCAACACCTAATAATTCTCCCCCTTGGCCTGAATTTTCTAACAAAATAAACATGATTCACCTTCATCACATAACCTTTAACAGTTTGCATATCCAAATTTTCACCGCAAAGTTTGTCTCAACGTGTATAGCACTCTAGTCAAATTTCTCAGACAAAAAATACGATTACCATCATATTAATAGGTTGCGACTAGAACTGAACTGGCCAAGATGAACATTGAACCTCACTCGGATACCACTCGTTAGGATTGAAAGAATGTGGTGTCATGTAGAATCTAGTAAAGCTAAACTTGAATGACAATAAATCAAATAATAAAAGAGAAATATACCAAAAGAGACACAAACATTTAACGTGGTTCGGTCAATTGACATACGCCGATGGCGAAGATGAGCAATCCACTGTATAAAAGAGAGTACAAAAATATTGAGAGAATAACCTCACGAAGAGGCAAACACAAGTGACACGCTAATACTTGTCCCGTAAAGTTCTCCCCGAAATACGACTCTCAACCACATATAGCTACATTGTGGATGTTGCTGAATGAGATGGAAGGATCCTCAATTTATAAAAGTCTAAATATTTTCTTACAAGAAAAGAGACTAGCCAAATATGGAAGAATTATACTTTCCTTCTAAGAAAAGAAAACTCATTATGATAAACATGTTGCGCTTTCCTTCAAGAGATAGAAAAATCAAATATGATAAGAAAATCAGGGCAACACCTAACATAAAACCCTCTCATTAAGGGTATAATGAGAACTTTTATTTAAATTGTTTCTAAACTTAGAGATGATTCATTTTTTTATAACAGACTAAAAAGGAAATATATTCACATAAATCGAACAGTTGGACTGTCTTCCTTCTAATAGGGTAACTAATACTAATTCGAAAAAGGAAATTGGTGATTTTTATACATCTGCAAAAGTGTGGTGAAATTTCTGATATGTAAATATTCCCCAAAAGTGAGTCAAATTGGAGTCACTAGAAATGTCTTCTTCTGAATTATAAGCTATAAAATGATGAGTTAATGAGCTCTACTACTCTTTGTATTCTTCTTCCGCCTGTGTGATTTTCCGAACAAAATAATTTCATCCTACTAATACTTTAAACAAATGTTTACATCATACAAAGTATGATCTGATCTTTGGAAGTGGTCCTAAACCAATACGAGACCAGAAGTAAGCTAAGAATTGTCTGCCCCCCC
>MU767764.1:100498-111014 GCA_026770625.1 Nicotiana glauca
TGGGGGGAGCAAGGGGGTGGGGGGGTTCAAAATATTCAAGGCAAAATCTGATTTTTATCTCTAAATATTAAGTTTTGAATCCCCTTAACACAACCTAAAAGTGTAGTTTAGTGGTCAAGGGGGTTCAAAATATTCATAACGTCACAAGTTCAATTCCCACTAGCTACAAAAAAAAAAATTTGAACCCCATTCGTGGAGATCCTGCCTCTGCCACTGTTTAAGGGTAAAAGATGCACACCTTTTTCTATTTACCTAGGGATCGTTTGGTTGCCGGTTAGAGTTATGCAGGGATTAGCCCTTGAGTAAATGCACGTAAAATTCACAAAAAAGAGTCATGCTAATTGAGTGTATATAACTTTTTTTTTGGGTTTTGGTTGAATTTTTTGCTATATTGTTACACACTCCATTTAGTAATTCAAAACCATCATAGCACAAGATTGTTATTTGCTGGAGAAAATGGCAGTGAAAAGTTTGCCGGAGAAAATGGCAATGATTTGTGGTAAATTGATAGGGAAACTTGTCATTTCAGTATTTTATCCATGTATTACCAATACATATATTAGTTATTCCATCTTCTTCCTCGCATAAAATAATAGACAGATTGACTCATAACTTATACTATTATTTATGTACAATTGTAAAATGCCGATCAAATATGGTATTAGTTATGCTGAATTTTGTACAAAATAACTAATGGCTACTAAATATGGTATAAGTTATGTTACTCCTAATACATGAATAACTATACCCCTAACAGGCTACCAAACGACCCCTGAGATCAATAATGTCACAGGAGAAATTACAAAGTTTATGCAAAAATTATTAAAAAGTTTATTCTCAAAAAGCTAGAAATATCTACTTCAAATAAAAATGTATAGGAACTTTTATAAAAAAAATAAGGCCTCGTATTAAAGTTTGGCTTTAGACTATCAAACTTATTGAGCCACCCCTGCATATGGATAAAGTGGAGCGAATAACTAGTTATAAGTAAAACGGTTGTCCCTTTTATCTTACATTGATTTGACATAGTCGTGAAAAGTAAGTAAGATTAATAAGTATCTAAATATTATTCATAGTAAATTAAAGTGAATCATATGGAGCACCATGAGTAGGCGTGTTATAAGTAATATTTTCTACAGTCTAAGACAAATTTCCCGGCTAACATAGAAGTCTCTTGCGCAGGCGGAAGAGATGCATTCTTGCTCGGAAGGAACCTTCAATATTCAATCTCACTGTGGAACCTGCTTGAAGTCGGTTTTTCCTTGCTTTCGAGAACTGCAATGTTATTTATCCATCTCTAAAACTACGTTTGGTTTAATCAATATAATAGTTGGACTCGAATTTACTGAAGATACATACCCAAAAACAATACTATCATCTTAAAAATATCTTTGAAACAATTGTCTTATCATAAACGGCCTGGTCTTTCAGAAGTGGTGTTAAACCACATATATTTGCGAGAAGTAAGCCAATCTTCTGGACACATTAGACATACAATTCAATGCCAGCCCAAACAAATGAAAACTATAAATCTTAAGTAGAATTTCTCTCTCTATATATATAGTCTAAATCACTCTTGACAAGTCAATGTTTCTAGATATATAGAAGGAAAGTTGTTATGAAATTTCTCCAGAAACTGCTAGTCATTAAATTACAAATCTAGCCCACCAAAAAAGGTCCATACATGACTTCAAATTAAATATGTACTGTAACTTTTTTCTTTATCACATTTACTTCATTTACTCTTCTCTTCATTTCCCTACGTCTAGCTAAAAAAAAATGTTGAAAAAAAAACAATCTTTCTAAAGATAAGACAGGAGATCGGTCAGCTGCGGGCCGGGGCCGAGAGCAGCAGTAGGAGAAGCGATAAGCCCTTCAACCTACTCTTCAAAGTAGGAATGGAGGGCCGCTTTCTTAAGCACTCTGTCCCACGCATCTAAACAGCTCGCGTGTTTATTGCATTGCTTGCTTCTTCATTGTCTCTTTCCAAAATTAATCTGGTTTCTCTAAGTTCTGTCACCGAAGGTGTGTAATTAGTTTTAGATACTCTTCTTCATTGTAATCTAAGTTATAATTTTTAAGAAAAATTTAACTACTAACTTCGTGATCCTGAATATTAACACATGATCTATTGGAAAAAAAAACTAACAAAGATACTAGGAAAAGTAATAATTGTAGAATCAAAATTAGTAATTGCAGTCAAAGTAACTGCAATTATTCAAACCTAAACTGCAGTCCTAAGACAAGCAACTAGCACTCCTCCTTGCTTTATGAGTTTCCAAGAAATACACCTAAAGAAGTTGGCATGTTTAAATTTTTAAATTGGTAATCAGTTTCTTCATTGCAATATATAATGTAAATCAATTTGTAAGTCTTAATCTCGATTACCATTAATTGCCAAGTCAAAGAAAAATGTAATTTCTGAGGGCAAATCGATAAAAGAGAATAATATTGTAAAACTCATAGATCTAAATAGACTTCAAGGACTATTATGAGGAAATTATGAGGAAAATTTGGTCAAGGTAAGAATAGAAAATGTGCTAAATGATAGTAATAATATTTTTAAGTATTCGGTACTTATATTCAGCTAATTCAAACAGGGTATATATGCTAAAGTAGAATATATAGGTAAACTAGAAAGCGAAGTACATATCATCTTTTCTTCAGATGCAGCTGGAACATAGTAATTTTTTCCTTCTAACAAATGCTAATTACTAAAACTTGTTTTGTTGATGGAATTACATTTTGTATGTAACAAAGCAGCTGACAATTACGATAAGAAAGAAAATACACCTAATAAAGCCTATAAAAAAATCAATATTCCATTTGGATTATTAAAGACTTAAAATGAGGTCAAGGTGCATGCAGACATACAAAATTTATTAGGTCTAATCCATATAAAATTTGGATTAAAGTCAATTGGGTTAAATACTTAATTTGGGCTTTACAAGTTAAATTAGTCCATTTTATTATTTTCAAGCCCAAGGTCTATTTTATCTTAAGGACCAAACTCACGCCATGTGTCAAGTGACATGGCATGGCCAGTCAAACCCAAAGCCAACAAGATAATGCCACGTATTAAATGATGTGGCAATTCAAGTCAAAAAGCAAGAACCAACCATAGGTTGAAAAATGGCTAAAATGGCTTGGACCAATCAGAATCAAGCAAGAGAGTTCATATGTAGCTGGATTGTCCATCCTCTACAACTATAAATAGAAGGGTTACATAACTCTCAGTGGATTCAGAGTTGGAGAAGAACACTCAGCAATTGGTGAAGGCATCCACAAACAGAGAGATCAATCATCAAGTGCTTAGTTCTTCAACAAAGGAGTGATCAACGGAGTTCTTCCCGGAGATCAACCTGTAGCAATAAAGTGATGCTCGACGTTCTTAACGATTAAATACATCACAAGGGAATCCGCATCATCCTACATTCGAGAAAGACGTTTCTCAAGCCCTCGGATCACGGAGAATTTTAGAGAGGAGAATCAAGGGATACATAGAATTGTACTCACAAATATTTATCAATAAAATCTCTTTTTTTTTCTTTATATTATTTTTGTCTGCGAACAAATTTTGGCACGCCCGGACGAATCTGCTCTTCATCTCTCCTTCTTGCAAGTTGAAATCTACAAACTTCAGTTCTACTGCTACAATGGCCTTCCGCAAGTGTGATGTTTCATGCAAAGATGCTACTGCTACTACGTCTGCTGAGCTGAGTCATGTTGGCCCAATCACTCGAAGCAAGTTTAAGGCTAGTAGCTTGGATGGAACTGAATACTTCGCCTCCTTGGAGGTGGCAAAGAAGAGCAGATCTCGCACGACGTCTGCAACCGCAATCTTTGGGGGCAACACCCCATTCTTGTTGTTTGACAAATTTTCTCAAACAGCCTCCAACCTTGGGGAATTTGAGGATTTGGTGGATTCTCCAGTTTCAACGAAAGTCAATGCCTGAATGACTGACACAACTAACGTGGATGAGAAGTTTTCCATGAGGAACAGACTATTGAAGTCTTGAAGAAATCTGTTGAAAACAAATACCTTCAAATCGCTCAACTCATGAACAAATTGGAGGCCTATGACCTGGAGAATCAAGCCACGTCATTCATCTGTCTTCACCTTGCCAAATGCGGATATTGAGGAATCACTTGCCAAGTTCAACATTCAAAAGGAAAAGCAATCTACTTCAGTTGCAGCGCTATCTGTCCAACAATTGCAAGACATGATAACAAACACCATCAGAGCTCAATATGGCGGATCATCACAAAGTTCGTTGTACTACTCTAAGCCTTATACTAAGAGGATTGACTGTCTAACCATGCTAACCAATTATCGACCACCAAAGATGCATCAATTTGATGGCAAAGGGAACCCAAGGCAACATATTTCCCACTTTGTTGAGACTTGTAGCAATGCTGGAACGCATGGTGACCTTTTGGTAAAACAATTTGTTCGTTCTCTGAAAGGGAACGCATTTGACTAGTATACTGACTTGGAGCCCGGGTCCATTCATAGTTGGGAGCAACTTGAGAAGGAATTCCTCAATCGTTTTTCCAGTACCCAAAGAACTGTAAGCATGATAGAGTTGACAAGAACTAAGCAAACGCAGGATGAGCCCGTGGTGGATTACATTAATCGTTGGAGGGCATTAGGTCTGGACTGCAAGGACCGTCTTTCAGAAATATCTGCTGTGGAGATGTGCATTCAAGGAATACACTGGGCCTTTTGTACATCTTACAAGGGATCAAACAGCGAACTTTTGAAGAACTTGCAACTCGGGCACACGACATAAAGTAAAGCATTGCAAGTCATGGAAAGGCATCTCCATTTGCTGATCAGAAGGAGTTCAAGAAAAATGTTGCATCAAAGCACCAAACCAAAGAATCTATGGCGATGAAAGAAACTACTGTGAATGTCACTACTAAGCAAAAAGTTAAGGAGGATAAGACCCCAAGTTAATATACCAAAGAGGAGAAGCGACGTCCCACCTTGAAGGAATTAGAGGCGAAGGTTTATCTGTTTCTAGATTTAGAAGTACCCACAATCCTTGATGAATTGCTGGACAAGAAGGTCATCGATCTCCCTAAATCAAAAAGGCCAGAGGTAATTGGCAAAGTTGGCGATCCGAAATACTGCAAGTTTCACCGCGTCATTAGCCACCCTACAGAGAAATGTTTCGTCTTGAAGGAGAAAACTATGGCTCTTGTAAGTGAAGGAAAAATCATCATAGACATGGATAAAACAGCAGAAGCAAATCATGCAAGTATCGCGCTCAAGGAAAACAAGTGTTCAAAGTTGCATAACATGTCAAGCACTGCCTTCTTACAATTTGGAAATTTCGAGCCCGTTGAAGTTGATCTTCCAAGGAAAACTCTTGAAGGTTCACTAGAGCAAGACAATCACTCTAAAGACAAAGACGATGAGGGTCGGATTCTAGTCACTCACAAGAAGCAAAAATATCAGGCAGTTTTGAGGTTACGAATTCCTAATTCAAGAGCGATGATGAGCGATGCAGATAGGCTACAATCACCAAGAAATATCAAATCTTCTACTAGCAAGAAGATTAACAGTGCCTTATCGCCGAAGTTCCGAATGCCCATCACATTGCATGAATTCTTTCCTGGAAAATTCCTTCAGGGAGGTCACGTTAGTGCAACTCATGTAGTTTCTACTACTAACGAAACAAATGAAAGCAACGATGAGCTTGCTCCAATGAAAACACAAGAACATCATGATAATGTAAAAGTTGTCACATGTTGTGCAACAATTTCATTCACTGATAATGACTTGCTGCTGGGGTCTAAGCCACACAACAGACCTTTGTTTGTTGTAGGATCCATTTGGGAACAACATCTCAATCGCATACTTGTTGATGATGGTTCGGCTGTCAACATCATGCCAAAGATGGTGCTAAAAAAGCTTGGGATCTCTATCGATGAGCTATCCAAAAGTAACCTAACAATCTAAGGTTTCAACCAAGGAGGACAACGAGCCATAGGTATGATCCGCTTAGGATTATCCATTGGTAAGATGAATTCAAACACCCTGATTCACGGCATTGATACTAAAACATCATACAACTTGTTGCTTGGACGTCCTTGGATTCATGAGAATGGGGTGGTATCATCTACTTTGCATCAATGTCGGAAGTATAGAAGAGATGGTGAGATAGCCAAATTGATGCAGACATCAAACCTTTCACTGAGGCGGAGTCATACTAATTTTACCTAGATTCTTGTGAATCAAAAGTGGAGAAACCATCATCAGATGACAAAGCTAATGTCAAATCATAAGAGGAAAATGAGGCTCAATGGACTACCACCAAAACGCCTAAGAAGGGAACAGAAGAATTCTCCACTAATCTATTATCATCTGAAGGTGACATACAAACAAAGACTGAGGAGCATCTAGTTTTTTGCTATGTTCCACGTGAGCATCGAAATAAAGGGAAACCTTTGCTACAGGAATGTACTCCAAAGAAGCAAATGAGTCACAAAGATATCCAACATTTGAAGGAGCATATGACTATCCCAGTTGCACAAATCCCATACGTGACTTGTGAGTCTACTAAAGGCAATCTCCAAGCTGATAAAATAAAAGACTATGATCCTAAGGCCTTCATACTGCTTGAAAAGTCTGGTTATGACTTTTCGAATCCATCAGAACTAGGAGAACTCAAAGACGAAGTCACTGGTGAAAAAAATAAATGGGCTCAATGAGTCCTAAATGAAGTTGAGAAAGCAAGGGCACTACGTCGCCACTCCAAAGTTTGGGTTGGGGTTCAGTTTGACAGAGCCTCTTTGAATTTTATCAAAGAGAAGCAAAGAGACAACTTCATCACAATACACCTCGATAGAGGAGATGAAGGAAGTTAAGGGTATGAAAATAAAAAAACGGTCTTCAGTATTTGATCGCATTGGAGGCTCAACCCCTTTCAGTCTCGGTGTTTGAAAGGCTAAGGCACAAAGGCAAACGTGTATCTTCCAAACATCTAATAGAATTTTCCACTACCTCAAATACCTCTGTCTTTTGTCACCTAAGGAACACAAGGAAGTCTCCATCTAGAAAGATACTGTCAAAACATAAGGAGCAAGTCCATGAGGAGCGGGATCATTTTGAAGTTATTGCTGACAAAGAAATCTATAGTGCTTTCCCATCACGTATGAAGAGGAAATCTATTTTGTCAATATCCACAGATGGTCCACCGAAGGTGCAAAGGAGAACCATTGTTTACAATTGTCAGCCTCGTAAAGAAGCAAATAAAGAGAAAGAAGCCATGCCGACCATCCAAGGAAGTCAAACAGAAAAGTCAAACTTTGTGGAAACATTCTATCAGATTTATGGAAACATTTAAGAAGGGTTCACATCCGAAGAGAATGCTCAACTTTGCCTGGTAGAGTTAGAGGCCCTGGATGAGAAAAGATTGGAAGCGCAACGAAAATTGGAGTGCTATCAAGCTCGACTAGCTAGAGCCTTCAATAAGAAAGTGCGGCCACGATCATTCCAAGTGGGAGAATTAGTCCTAGCTATTCGACGACCCATAATCCTCAACAAACGCATTGGCAACAAGTTTACCTCAAAATGGGATGGGCCATATGTTGTGAAGGAAGCCTATTCAAGTGGTGCATAGAAAATTATCGATAAGGATGGTCTCATAGGTGGTCCGATCAACGGAAAATTTCTAAATCAGTACTTCCCATGAAAGTCACCTATGTTCCTCGATATACGAGCCTAAATTGCAAGTCATGATTCTCCTCGACATACGAGCCTAAACTGCAAGTCATGACGCTCCTTGATGCATGAGCTTAAACTGCACGTTGCTACATTCCTGTCCCGCATGAGTCTAAACTGTGTACGGCCAAAAAAAAAGTCTGCTAGGTTGAAAACCTCGTGAGAGGCGGCCTAGGCAAAAATTAGGACATAAAAAAAACTCATTCCTCTGAACTACGTTATGACTTGATCCTCTTCACCGAGGTACGTAGGCAACTTAGACTTCCATTCTAAGTTCAGTAACATGAGTTTAAAAATAAAAAGGTTTGGCATCATGGGATCGTCATATTAATTCTTTTAAATTTGAAGGCATATGTAATTGAGGGAAAAAAAGACAATTTGGTGCCAGGGCATAAAAGATATTTCAGCACTTCAATATTGAAAGAGTTATGTACATCGATGTTAAAAGCAAAATGAGACATCATCCCATACAAGGATTCTAAAGTTATGTAAACGATCGAAAGATAAGCATGGTTGCCAACTCATTAGTCACTTCTCCATATGATGGATCATCCTTGATGGCGTGCCCATGACATTAGCAGTTTTCATAATCTTTTAACTACTTGTCTTGTTGTTGAGTCATGGGCGCAATGGTCTACTTCTTCTTTTTTGAAGTTCCCATATGTGAACGCTACTGTGTTAAAACAAAAAATTAGAAAAACTGTTAGAAGAATAAAAGAAACTCGAAAAGCAGTAAAGATTAAGAAATATTCCGAGTCCATAATTTGCTTGTGTGTCCTTAAGGACTTTTAACCCCCTCACACATTGCCAAGGTAATGGATTAAATCCTCCCAGGATAAAACGGAATAAACCTTCCTGCAACAATGGCAATACAAACTGCAGGATACTAACGAATTTAAAGAATGAAGCAAAATCACACTTACGAATTTGAGAAAGATTTATTGCGAATTAGAATGCAGTATTTTTTTCAAAAAGAAGGAAGTTCTGTAATGTTTTTGATGTGTTAACACAAAGCCATGCCTCTGAATTTATAGGCAATTATTGGAAGAGGTGTGATGTCTGTTCCGGAAAAGGTGCCTATTCAGAAAATTTGCCGCCTGCCGCGGTCCTACCGCGGTTACGCTAGGACCGCGGCCAAAGTGGCCCTCTGAACCTGTAGAAGGGTTCTGGCGTGGTTCTACCGCGGTTACGCTAGGACTGCGGCAAAAATGGCCCTCTGAACCTGTAGAAGGGTTCTGGCGTGATCCTACTGCGGTTACGCTAGGACCGCGGCCAAAGTGGCCCTCTGAACATGTAGAAGGGTTCTGGCGCGGTCCTACCTCTGAATCTTCAGCAGTGATCTGGCATTTAATTAATTATTAAATAATTAATTAAATAAATTTTGTCCAAAAAATAATCTTATCGATCGATCATTTGACAAATCCAAATCCAAAGTCGAAGCCGAGCCGAGCGAGCGACGACGACGGCGCGAGGGTTCATTCTCTTCAACTCTTTTTAAGAGATTTAAGAAGTGATTCTATATATATACACACAAATGTAGTTGTCCCTCACCAATGAGGGACAAACTGCAAGAAAAAAGCTCACTTCTTCAAATTTTTATTTTTCCCTCTATTTTATTTTCCTCCATTTCCAATTCACATTTTTATACTTTAAAGCCCAATGGCTTAAAAGTCCAACAATCCCCCACATGAATGGGAATGGCTATATCAAGAAAGATCATAGATGAAAGTTGTGTGATTTGCAAGTAAGGATTAATTGCATCTGGATAAGTAGGTTTCCCTTTGAACTTTCCGAAGTGAACATATGTCGGATATACTCGGTCAATCGGTAGATTTGATATCTTTGAACCGTCGAACTTTAGTGTATACCTAGACAATCATATGTCACACAACCAACCCTTAACCGTCTTTTGGTTCTTATTGTTGTGCTCGTTTCAGCCATGAACACCGCCTGGTTTCATAAGTGCGTAGAGAATTGGCCTTACAGAATTCTCATTGAAGTGGCTTCCAATTCACACTTACATAGGTGATTCCTAAACGTATAATCCTCTAGATTGACACTATTTGATAAATACCACATCAAACTTAGGTAATCATTAAAGAACATGTAAATTTCTATCCTTGTTACTGAACATTGTCTTCACCAAGAGAATGGACCAAAGATTTTACTTTGACAATGTTGAACCGGTCAATCACAACTTTGTTTTAGCTCCTTGGACCTAGATCTCGGAATATCAAAATTCTAGGTAGAGTTTCCTCATTAGGCATACCATCTGTTATTTCCTCCGGAGGTTGTTCTGACTTTTGGTAGGTCACTTCACTTTCCTTTTTATACGGATAAATAGTTTCAAAAAATTCAGCATTATCTGATTCTATTATCGTATTAACATGAATCTCCGGATTTTCTGACTTATGAACCAGAAAACGATATGCCTTGCTATTGGTTACATATCCAATAAATACACAATCAACCGTTTTTGGACCTATCTTAACCCTTTTAGGTTTAGGAACTTGTACCTTAGCTAGACACCCCCACACTTTGAAGTATTTCAAACTGGGCTTCCTTCCTTTCCACTTTTCATAAGGAATGGACTATGTTTTACTATGAGGTACACGGTTGATTATTCGGTTAGCTGTAAGTATAGCTTCCCCCACAAGTTCTGTGGTAAGCCAGAACTTATCATCAATGCATTCATCATCTCCTTTAACGTTCGATTCTTTCTCTCCGCAATTCCGTTAGATTGTGGGGAGTAAGGGGCAGTTGTTTGGTGAATAATGCCATTTT
>MU767772.1:0-15048 GCA_026770625.1 Nicotiana glauca
AACAGAAAGGTCAATAATTAAACTAAAACAAAATATATGAGCACAAATATATATTAAAAATTCAAATACTATTAATTTACACCTGCTTTACTAAAGAAATCATTGACGAGTGTGTCATATTTTGGACGTCCAATGCTGGATTAAGACAACATCCTAATTAGCCCCCGATCCTCATATTTTGCATATTGACGGGAATCATTAAAGACTTCCATTGTCCAGGCATTAAATAAAAATGGGAATCCAACTGTCGTATAAGATGAAATCCTACCAATTGTTTTCTTTTTGACTAATTCAGTTGATAGAAGATGAGACAAATTATCAATAAGCTCTTCAAAGCAGAAACTGCCCCATGGAAAAGAAGCACAAAGTGTTGCATCGTCTATAATTTTTATAGAACGATCACTTATATTTCTAGTGGCCTCTTTACCCAAAAGAATAGTTTCTACTATATAAAGCTCAGCAAGCTTTACTGCATCTTCATCGCAGACCTCAAAATCAACACTTATATCATCCGTTGCACCACTACAAAGTCGAGAACGCCTTTTCAAAAAATTGTACAAATTCTCTACCTTCAAACCCTTCTTAATGTCAGAAAAATATCATTCCTTCAAACGGTTCTCTATATCATCAACGAAGCTATAATCAAAGGCCTCAATCTTCATCCCGGTAATAGAATGGAAATCATCTACTGTAAATGCTACGGTCGTTCCCAAAAACTCTAAAAACCATTTTGGTTTTATCCTTGTAAAATACTTGGGAAAGTAACATATAGTGAGTCAACTTACCAGAATGACCCACCTCATTCAATTCTAAAAATTTCCCAAATACACCATTCTTTAATTGATCCATTTGAGTTCCACACAAAAACAATGAAATAAGTTTCTTAAATTTCTGATCGCCTTTCCAATAACAATCAGCAGGAAACCATTGTTTAATGTCATAAAATCTATCTCCCTCCTAAAATCAAAATAAAACACATATAAGCAACATTTCATATAATTTTAAACTAAAAACTTAAACATTTCAGAAATACATACCTTCAATATCCTAGGTGAAGATTCCATTTCTATAACATCTAAAAAAAATATATTACAAACAGAATTCGGTATATATATGTGAAATAAATCATAAACAGAATTCATCTAGTAAAATAAATAGGAAAACAAAGTTTAGAGATTGCAGTCATCCAGCATAATATACTAGATCACAATAAATTAGAAGATATGAAACTAAAGAAAAAAATATTGGGGTAAACAGAAGAAATATAATCAAAAAGCAAAGTATAATAATCATCCGTTATAACATACAAGAAAAAAATCTTATGGATTATATAAAGAAACAAAGGTTGTAATATAAAAAAAGAAGACAAATAATCACCCAAAAAACAGTAATAACTGAACTTGTCCAGTATAATGTCACGACCCAAACTCCACTAAGGGTCGCGATGGCGTCGGACACTGCTGTCAGGCAAGCCAACCAAATTACTTGATGAAGTTCTCATTTTAACAATCTTGAAAACTAAGATTTTTCCTTCAATTCTATAAATGAAAAGATAACCGCTTCAATTCAAACTAAATGATAAGAAATTAATACAAAAATATTTCAAAACCATCTCAGAACCCGATGTCACAAGTGCATGAGCATTTATTAAGAAGGGAATAAAATACAACAACTGTCCGGAACAAAATGTTGGACAGAAAATGAATACAGATAACTGAAAGAGACTCTGCTGGCTAGGGTTGCCTCGAGAAGTGCAGCTCACCTAAGTCTCCGTATCAACCATGCTGCTACGCCCAGTAGGCCGCTAGAGTTACATATACCTGTGCAATAAAAATGCACATAAGTATAGTATGAGTACGAAAATAATGTGTACTCAATGAGTATCCCATCTAATCTCGAATAAATAAAAACGAGAGGTCGACTTCAACACTTGCTAGTGGTCCAATAATAATATAATAAAGATATGAGGAATTCATGAATTTTTATAGCAGTTCTAACTCACAAAGCCGAAAAAATAGGTAAACACCTTTAACAATAAAAAAAGGATTTTCAAGATTTATTTTTCATTATCTTTATCAATTTATATCAGGCCATGAAAGGCAATATCAACATTTAAAATTCCCAGGCAAGCAATGTAAGTATGCGCATATCATGCCGAGGTCGACGGCCCGCTCCAACAGAAATATAAAGTGTGCACTGTCGATGGTCGAATGGCACGAACGATAGATGCATCTATTTAATCTGTCGAGGCGTTCGGCCCGCTCCAAAATTAAACACACACAGACAGTCAATCAGAGTCCACATGAAGCAACTATCCAAAGAAAAGCTAATTCTCTTTTAACAATTTAAGAAAAGAAGAAGTTTTATCTATTTAGAAATTCATTTACTAATTCGATGTGATTTAAGCAATGCAAGCTATCGATAGGCTCACAAGTAATCCAAGTATAGCATGATTTGGTGTCCTAACTACCCGGACAATAGCATAATAGCAGCTACACACGGACTCTCATCACCTCGTGCGTACGTAGCCCCCACAATTAGGATCACATAACCAATTATTTCACCTATGGGGACAATTCTCTCTTACAAGGTTAGAAAGGAGACTCGCCTAGCTCCGAAGATCCAAAACCGACATTTCACGCCCTTCCAAAGACTCGAATTGATGTGCAACACTTCCAAAACTATCCAATAATTATGCAAATCTATTAATATATGCTCAAGTGCTCATTATGATCCAATTTATAACAATTCCTAACCCCGATCGAAAAGTTGACGAAAAGTCTTCGGGCCCACGTGCCCGGATTCCGAAAATTATTGAAAATAAATATCGCCCATAACTCATTTGGTATATATCCAGAAATTCATCCAATTTCATCCATGAATCGACCATCAAATCAAGAATTTACCATCTTTTAACTTTGGGGCTCAAAATCCCAATTTCTACAATCGAAATACAGATAAAAATAGAAACCAACAAAAATAATCATGTATAAACATCAAAATAAAGGTCAGATATTTACCCCTTTGTTGAAACTAGATACAATGCCACACAAATCACCTCAAACGGAGCTCTAGAACTCAAGATATGCCCAAAATACTAAAATTCTCGGTTTAAAACACTATCCAGGCGATATTCCTTCATCGCCTTCGCGGGAGACCTTCGCGTTCGCGAAGGGCAATTTTTCGCATTGAACGGTCAACCCAAAAATCCTTCTTCGCGTTCGCGGACCTCTCTCGCGTTCGCGAAGAACAAATCTTCATACCAGAAACCAGCAATTCTTTCTGATACGAAAATGAGCATAACTCCCTCATACGATGTCCAAATTCGATGATTCTTTTTGCTATGGCTCCATAATTATGATATGGATGTAATGGTATAATAAATACTTAATTTGGAGCATATTTTATTAATATGGTACCCTTTATGTCCAAAGAAACGATGTTGAAACATCAAATAAGGGCGAGATACAATCCGAAACACACCCGAGGCCCCCGGGACCTGAACCAATCATACCAACCAGTCCCAAAACACTTTACGGACTTGATCGAGGCCTCAAATTATATCAAACAATGCTAAAACCACGAATCGACCTCCAATCCAAGCTTCATAAACTTTAGAATTTCAAACTTCTACTTTCGATGTTTAAACCTATCAAATCACGTCCGATTGACTTCAAATTTTGCACACAAGTCATATTCGACATTACGGACCTACTTCAACTTTTGGAATCGGAATATGACCCCGATATCAAAAAGTCAAACTCTCGGTCAAACTTCTCAAAAACCTTCAAATTTCTATCTTTAGCCAAATGACTTCAAAATGACCTACGGACCTCCGAATTCACTTCTGATCGCGCTCCCAACTCCATAATCACCATACGGAGTTACTCCCTAACTCGGAATCCCAAACGGACATTGATAAAACTGAAATGCACTTCAACCTAAACTTATGAAATTTTTTCCAAAATGCTAACTTCCATAATAAGCGCCAAAATGCTCTCGGGTTATCCAAAACCCGACCCGGTCATACGCCCAAGTCCAAAATCATCATACGATCCTGATGGAACCTTCAAATCCTGATTTCGAGGTCATTTAATCAAAAATCCGATCTTAGCTAATTCTTTCAACTTAAAGCTTCTAAAATGAGAATTTTCTTTTCAAATCAACTCCGAACTTCCCAAAGTTCAATTCCGACCGCACGTGAAAGCCGTAATACTTGAAATGAATTTTTTCATGGCCTCAAACTGCTGAATGACGTGCTAGAGCTCAAAACGACCGGTCAGGTCGTTACATTCTCTTCCACTTAAACATACGTTTGTCCTCGAGCGTGCTAAGAACTGTGTTGGGGTTGTCTGAATTCATTGTTTAACACCTCGAGCACCTACCTGTGCTACCACAACTCAGTTGAGCGCATTAGCTCGATCAATTCTGAAGATATTTCCTTTTATTCAAGCAGATAAGCCTTAGAGCCTAGTTCCAACATCTGAAATTCTATGCCCCACTTGTTTCCAACATTCGCTCACCGCATCAATAGCTACACGTAGCCACAAAACACGACTGCAGCTGAATTCACACCTTGCACCACATTACTCACAGAAGCGCAATAACATTCTCTGATCAAATTAGTCAAAATTCCACGAACCTGATGCTCCCATTGCACCTCATGACATACATAGGTCTTGCTCTAGCTTTAATAATATACTTCATATAGTCAGATTGCACTGATCCTACATCTAATGATATCGTCTCACCCAGTACGAACTGCTCAGGCAATAAGCCACCCCGGACAAAATCAAAAGTCTCACATGATGCCACAATGTGCTAATAGGCTACCAATTCGAACGCGATACAAAAGGAAAACTAACTTTGGAAGGAATCCCAAATGAACATTGATAACCCTGAAATGCACTTCAACCCAAACTTATGAAATTCCTCTAAAATGCTAACTTCCACAATAGGCGCCAAAACGTTCCCGGGTCTTCCAAAACCCGATCCGGACATACGCCCAAGTCTGAAATCATCATACGAACCTGTTGGAACCTTTGAATCCCGATTCCGAGGTTGTTTACTCAAAAAATCAATCTTAATTAATTCTTTCAACTTTAAGCTTCCGAAATGAGAATTCTCTTTCCAAATCAACTCTGAAATTCCCGAAACTTAATTCCGACCACACGTACAAGTCATAATACCTGAAATGAAGTTGTTCATGGCCTCAGACTGCTGTACGACGTGCTAGAGCTCAAAACGACCGATCGGGTTGTTACACTCCAACTTGAAACTACTCACTGATTTGAGTGAGTAGTTTTTCTTCTTCTTTTTTCGTTTTTTTATTATAGTTAATTGTTTTTCTTCTTTTTTTTAAAAAATAATTCTAATACACCAAATTGAAACTCCCACCCAATTTGAATGTGTAGTTATTTTTTATGTATTTATATTTTTGATTTTTTATTATAACTAATTATGAGATATCTATATTTATTAATTAAAATAAAGTAACCAATTTATATATATATATATATATATATATATATATATATATATGGTAGTTTTTTATTTTTTATTATTTTTTTTCATAGATATTTAAATTCAAATATAATAACTAATAATTAATTATTAACTAAAAAATTAATTAGTAAATAATTATGCCATGCGGCTTTTTTTTATGCTGCCACTTGCCTTAAGGAGAGGACTTTATTCTCTCTTTTTAATAATATATAGATATGTTTGTTATCAGTGGCGGAGCCAGGAATTATACAAAGGGGTGTCAAAATAAAAAAAAAATTGCTGCTATCGGGAATGGAATTTGCAACCTTATGTAAATTTTGACACCCCTTGACCATTGCACTAAGAGTTTGTCTTGTGTGAAGGGGTGTCAACCCCTTATATATATTCAATTTTTTTTTAAAATAACTATTTACGCAGTGTTATTTTTCGGCGAAGGGGTGTCGATTGACACCCCCTCGGGACAAGGTAGCTCCGCACCTGTTTGTTATGTATTTTTTTTATTATATCATCTAATATTTAATATTATTACATTTTTAATAGAAATATTTATTAGCATATTACTTTATTTAATATTTTTCTCTAGAAGATTTTTAATTTCTTTATTTTCGTTTTTTTTATTTTAAAATAATTTTTAAAACTCCAATTTAAAACTTCTCCCAAAATTGAATTGGTAATTCATTTTTTTTAATTTCATTTTTAATTTTAAAATTATTTTAAAACTCCAATTTGAAACTACTTCCCGATTTGAATAGGTAGTTCTTCTCTTTTTTTTATTTTTTATAGCTTTTTTTTGCGTTTTATTTTAAAATAATTTAAAAAATTCAACTTGAAACTACTCCCACCCAATTTGAATGGGTAGTTATTTTTTATATATTTATTTTTCGTTTATTTTTATATTTAATTATAAGATATCTATATTTATTAATTCAAATAAAGTAACCAATTAATATATATATATATATATATATATATATATATATGGTAATTTTTTATTTTATTTTATTATTTTCGTTTTTCGATTTTTATATATATTTAAATTCTAAGATAATAACCGATAACTAATTATAAACTGAATAACTAATTATGCATGTGGCATTTTTTTAGGTTGCCACTTGGCTTAAGGAGAGGGTTTTTTCCTCTCCTTTTAATAATATATAAATTTCTTTAAAAAGTCTATTACCAATTTAATTGATTAACGTATTGAATTGTACAAATTCATTTAAAAAGGGAAAGAGCCAAACACTTCAACAAAAGAAGTTATAGTTTTTAGCTTTGGTCTTTGTCCAAAATATAATAACAAGATTCTGCAAACTTTGAGAAAGGTATTATTGCTCCCAATTATTATACTCTTTTTATTGAACTTATTAGCCAAGTTTTTTCTTACTTTAGCTGAAGTATTCATGTGTTATTCCTAAGATTAAAAACTAACAATACGCGTAGGTGATATATTCCTTCATTTTTGCTTTATTGTTTCCCCTCCAATTTATCAACCACGTTATTTGCAAAGAATTTATTCAAGGTGATTTATATAAATAGTTATTAGATGTATATATTTGCAGAGAGAGTTTCATTCAGATCTAGGGACTATTACAAATTTGAATTTGCATAAATTTTACTATATACCTTCTTCTTCTTCCCCTCAGTTCATAAGTCTTTGAAAGCCAACAGTCAAAACGCATGTTTTAGTAAGTTTTTAATTTCGTTTGACAACTAAAGGCCATTAATTTTTTTTACCTGTTTTTTGTTTATTTAGTGGCTTCATGGTGCATTAGTTTTTTTAATCGGTAGATGCTTTTAACAGGAGAATTGAAAATATTCTTATTAGTTTAAAAATAAACTTCCACATCATACATGCTGATTTTGAAGCAAAATGCATTCATCGCGTTAGTAAGAAACTTAGTTCCGTCAAATAACTTATGTAATAGTATAAAAATAATATGTAGAGATTTTGTCAACAACATTATATATGCAAAAATCATATTATTGGTCAATCAAGCATGCGTAATTCATCCCCAGAATTCAATTTGCCTCCAGACAATGAAGGATATCCTTTCAAAATTTATCGAAAAATAATTTTCAATACGCTTCTATTTTGCAATGACAATAAACAAAGTTCAAGGGCAAACAATTCCAAATGTTAAACTGTATTTTTCGCAACATATTTTCTCGCATGGGAAATTATATACTGCACTTTTAAGAAGAATATCAATATCCACAACAAAAGTTCTGATCATTACGGAGCTAGCAAAGCGTCAAAATGAAACATACATAAAGAACATCATCTACAAAGAAGACTTTAAGAACTATAAGTATAATAATATTATCTAACTAACATGACTAAATTGATTATTTTTGCAGGTTCAGATAACGATGTCCAATCATTTTGAAATCATGTCTTATGCTAATGTAATGATATTCTTCGGTACTTAAATAATTATTGTATTCTATATAATTCTCTCATTACTATGGTCCTTCAATAAAATAATTGTCTAAACCATTAGGTACAATGTTTCACGTTCGTAGAAACTAGTACGACAAAAAGGTAGTACATGGCACTTCATATTTCTTACGTTTTAAAATAATTAGATAATCTCTCTGATAATAATATTTTACTAGTAAATGATTTGAACAAGTAAAATTTCAATTTAAAAAAAATAAAATTAAAAATCTGATAGTAAGATATTTTATTCGAAAAACTCTATAGAACATTGTGCTAACTGCAGAAACAGCATTGGTGTAAGCGAATCACACCATCATTTTCTAATTCTGCCGTCCTCTGTAACCAAGACCCAAACAACAAGACAACTAATACTAGTAATTCTTTTTTGTCTTGATTTTGTGCTGGCAACTCTAGATTTTCCGACAGCACCAAGCTCTTCGATTCTTCCTATGTATCTTTCTTCTCTGTCAATATCTCCCCTCCTTAATCTTGGAAAAAGAAGAAACATTCTCAGAAACAGAAGCACAGCCCCAATAGCTTTAACTGTTTCACAGATATATTGGTGGAGCTATGCCCCGTTTATCATATGTTAAAGGTTTGGCTTTCTGGCTTCTCTTTATTGAATGAAATGTTGTCATGCTCATTTTTTTCCTGTATTTATTTTCATTTGGGTGCTAGATTTTAGTGATATCTGTTTCCAGAGCCGAGGGTCTATCGGAAATAGCCAATTTGCCCCATCGGGTAGGGGTTAAGGTTTGCATACATAGTGCCCCTAGACCCCACTTTGTAGGATTTTACTTGATCGTTGTTGTTGTTGTTATTGTTGTATTTTATGACGACTGTGGTGTCCGGGCCAGCTTACGCACACTAATCTATCCGCCGAGGCTTAGGCAGGCCGATAGGAAAAAATAACGCAGTGTTTTTTTGCTTAAGCTGGGATTTGAACCTGAAACCTCATAGTTCTCCTTCTACTTTTGTGGGAAGAAAATCAATGTTATATCAATGTTTATTAATAAGAAGCATATCATAAAAATAGAATGTGTTTGACCAAAAAGTATAGTATTTTTTGTTAAACTAATTAAATAATAACTGAGGTGAAAGGTGAATCCTAGTCAAACATAATAATTCTTAGATCTAGCTTAGATTTTGGGTGATACCGTTTTCCTAGTGCTCAGAGTCGTGTATTCAATCATTAAATGCGCACTTTAGAGAGTAAATGAAGAATGAGTAATGAGCAATAAATATGAGAAATGACAATAAATGTAAATAGGAAGAACAATTCAGCCAAATATCAAATGATGTGGAAGATTTTCCTTCTCACAACGAAATATGGCAGTAAACAAGAATATGAGCAATACTTTTCTTGGATCATGTGAGTGAAAGGGAAGAATAATCGATGAAATCAATCATTATAGAAAGGTGAACTTTGTATTTTCTCTCAAAGGTCAACTTATTACCATAGTTTTTCTCTGATTCAATCTCACGTGCCCCTCCTTTTCTTCTCCTTCCTTTTCTACTAGTTCCAAAACTACACTAGCCGTTATTCCTACTCTTCGCTACTCGACCTCGACCTCGACCTCAACTTCTATGGCTCGCTCAGCGACTGCTCGTTGTTGGGCTTTGGTCGACCTCGGCCTATCCACCCAAATCGGAACACAGTCTTTTCACCTTACGATCTTCCCACGCCCAACTTCCTCGGCAAGATTTTGACCCATACGTAATGCACATATTTTTAACTAAGAACCTAAGAATTACAGTGTCAGGTGCTATATAACGAATTCTTGTGTTTTCCAAATTTATGTATTGCTTTCTACTTAAAAGGATTGTACGAGTGCAGTTCAATTTAATAGACAGCATTCTTACAAGTGTCAGGAGTTAGAATCCTTATGTTTAGCTTGGCATAATATATGCACTTGCATTGTCTAGCTTTCTTAAGCTTTGTACATATTAATTCTATGCCGCTTAAGATTAAATTGTCCTTTGCGGATACAGTGATATCTCCATTACCATCAAGACGTTTGTTGCAGAACTCTGCATCGAAGCAGCCTTACTCGGGCTTGTTCTTTTTTCTTGGAAGCCTCGTTATTCTTATAGTCCTGGTTGTTCTCATTCTCATCCTATGCAAGTTTTTCCAACCAGGAAAACTGCGAGCTTTGATTGGTCGCACAGCTAAGCCTCAAGGTTTCCCTGATGCTCCTTTAATTTTATTATAGTTGTTCGGAATGAAATAGTACTAACGCCTTTTCTTCAAATGTTACAGGGACGAGTGATGCCCTTAGTGTACATCTTCGTACAATAAGCTACTTTAACTTCCATACATTGAAGAAGGCCACGAAGAATTTTCATTCAAATAACCTACTTGGAAGTGGTGGATTTGGTCCGGTTTTCTCGGTATTAGTTTTCTGCAGCCTTTTTTTGTGTTAAAGCTGATTACATTGTTTCTTACATGGATAAAGCTGTAATTACGCATGAAAGATCCTTTAGGGCCTTGGCTCTGTTATGAGATCTTGAGATGTGAGACAGCATCTAAGGTTAATGTGTCTAAACACTTTAAAAAATGAGTCTAAAATCCTAAAATGATAAGCTTACTGGGTGTTCAATACTATACCTATATACATGGTAATCTAAATAAGGTACTGTTTTGCGTAGGGGAAGCTAGTAGATGGACAGTTGATTGCTGTCAAGAAGCTGTCTGTTGACAAATCACAGCAAGGGGAACGTGAGTTCCTTGCAGAGGTGCGGCTAATAACAAGCATACAGCACAAGAATCTGGTCCGCCTTCTCGGCTGTTGCTCAGATGGGGCTCAGAGGCTGCTCGTCTATGAATACATGAAGAATAGGAGCTTGGACCAAATATTATATGGTAGTGTTTCTCTTTCCTATTGAGCTCATTATAAGTTATTGCTTTTTGAGTTCTGAACTCGGATAGCTTTCAGAAACAAAGGAGCCAAACGGCTTGAGAAGTAGTGAATATAAGAAATCTGAATGTCATTGTTTTTGCACCTTTCTGCATCTGTATCACTCTTGAAACCCATATGTTTGTACCCTTGAATGATATCGGCATATTATATTCATTATCGTATTGCTTCTCATGCAGTATTATTACATCTTATTTGGGTTCAAGATTAAATGATAGATTGTAGACCCTTGCTTTCATTTATGAAGAAGTGAGTTCTGTGTGCTTTGACCTGAAAAGTTTTCATTACTTGGTTACCCAAGGTGTTTAGAGCCGAATCTTTTTTGCTAGTTGTCTCCTACACTTTTGAGGATATATAACAGTAACTTGCAATTTCTTTTTCTTTATTCCATGATTTTTAGTACTTAAACTTTGTGATACAAATTGTATATCTCTCGGTAGTTGGTACCATAACTTGTACTAGTTCTATCTCTCCCCCCCCCCCCCCCCCCCCCCGGACCCCACAAAAAAAGGAAAGAAAATAGTACAAAGAAAAGAAAAGAAAAAACATAGGAAACTGTATCTGTGGTCTAACCGGGATTTCGGTTGTAATGTTTGCTTTTCACAGGAAAGAGTAATCTATTCCTTAACTGGAAAACTCGGCACCAGATAATTTCAGGGATCGCACGAGGATTACAGTATCTTCATGAGGATTCACACATTAGAATTGTCCATAGGGACATTAAAGCCAGCAATATTCTGCTGGATGACAAATTCCAACCAAGAATTGGAGATTTTGGCCTAGCCAGGTTTTTTCCTGAAGATCAAGCATATCTCAGCACTGCATTTGCTGGAACCTTGTAAGTGTTTTCTCACTTCAGTGGTCTATTATGCTATCTCAAAATAACACCTTTAAAATAGAAGCTGTTTGGAAATTGGTAATCATTTCCCACTGTGTGGATTTAAATTTTTAGATATGTTCCCCTCCGGAAAATATTTTATAGGGAAAAGAATTATCGCTTATAGTTATCTCGACCTTACCACTTTTTGCCTACCAATACGTAAGCAATATTATCAGTTGCTACTTACAACTATTACCAACACTCTTCCAATATGCCCCATCACCACCTTCTTGTCTTCTCTGCTACCATATGATGCCTACAATGCCCATCCAAATATTGTGAAAATGATTTAGAGAATGGATTTCCTAAGTAAAACATATTCTTTCCGCTGGATTTGTCAATGACAGTATCTCTAAGAAGGAAACGAGGTTGTGCTTTGCAATAGTATTGGTCAGGCATTTAAGTCACAGGTCATGTGGTGACGTATTTACGATATTCATGCCAATTGCAATTTACATCGGCATTTCTCTCTCTCTCTCTCTCACTATCCCAAAATAGGAGGAGAGGGTTTAATATACCATATCTGCTATGAGAAGTAATTGCATTGTCATATTTACACTTGGAATGCAATATTGATATATGTTAATAGTTGCTGGAATCTTTTAGAATTGATGGCTGCTTGCAATGAAATGATATATATGGAATCAACAAGGCATTTTTATAACACACCTTCCATAAAAACTACTATACTACTGCTTAGAACAGGGACAGAGACTAATGCAACTGTAGCATATTAAGATAGTGAGCGAATACAGGGAGGGTGCAGCAAATGGAGTTAGCTTGATGACTTACGGATTTATTTAGAGAAAGCTGTATCCTTATGACGAAGTACTCTAATGAACCAACTTCATCTTATCAAAGTAGGTTCATGGGCTATTATCATGCTTTTTTCCACAAAATAAAGAAATCTGAAAACTTACCAAGTGTTTTGCACTCAAGGGTGTGGTCTAGTGGCCAGGTGTAAATCTCGTAGATTACTCCTCTAAATTCAACTCCTAGTTGCTCCATGTCACAAATGATTATACTGTGCTGTTAATCAAGCGTCACTTTTACATTTTGATCCTCTTCGATTTGTTTTCTTTCACGTCTTCGGAGAATTGAATTTAGCAGTTCCTGCTATAAGTATGATATTATTATACATGAAGAATGGAGAATTTATTTTGAGAAATCTTCTGATAAGGTTATGAATGTTGCTATATACTATATTGTCCAGAGAATGGTACTTTTCATTTCATGAACTCTTTAAGCATTAATTTATAGATATGCATCAACAAATTCTGTTTTAGGATTGGGTGATTTTATGTCATCTTGGTATATTTTTGTCTGTGCAGAGGTTATACAGCTCCTGAATATGCCATGAGAGGAGAACTGACTGAAAAGGCTGATATATACAGTTTTGGTGTTCTTGTGCTAGAAATTATCAGTTGCCGGAAGAATACAGATCTTTCTTTGCCTTCAGAAATGCAATATCTCCCTGAATATGTAGGCTGTCTAAATTTAACTAATGTTTCATTATCTCTTGACGAAACAAAAAAGGTTGTGTGTTTGACATTGATTGTTCAAGTGCAGGCATGGAAGCTATACGAAAGGTCAAGATTAATTGATCTAGTTGATCCCAAGATGCGAGAAGATGGAATTGTGGAAAAGGATGTCATGCAAACAATATATGTCGCTTTCTTATGTCTTCAGCCGGAGGCAAATTTAAGACCACCAATGTCCGAGATTGTTGCAATGTTGATACGCGATGTTGCAGTAGTTGAAACACCAACTAGACCAGCTTTCTTAGATCGAAAGAGAAGGAACGACAAGAAGCTTTCTTGGGATATTATAACAGATGGATTCTCTTCTCCTCTGCAGAGTGATTCACCTTCAAAGTAAGGGTGCTGTACGTCTTCCACTGGAAGCTAAATCATTGAATATGGTTGATCCTGATTCTTTTTATCTTTTGTGTGTTGTCAATAGTATTTGTACACATATATATGTAGAAAAGAATACAGCCAAGGTTGCTTTTTCATGATTGCAACCTGTTTTTGGTGATTGAAACTGCATCGTGAATGTTATTTCTTGATGAGGAAGGTTCACTTTGTTTCAGAAGGATAAGAGCAAGGAAAGGAATAACGTCAAGTAAAAATAAGGAGAGAAAGGGAAAAGGAATATCATTTTCTATTTTGGTTCAATCAAAATAGTAAAAGGAAAGGAATAAGATGTCATTTTACAGAAATAACTATTGTTCGGAGGCTTATTGCCGGGCGTAGCTATAATTTAGCTAATTACATTTCGTAGTTACTAATTGTTTGCCATGGGATGTATGTCGTTGTATTTAATTTAGTTGTATACTCTGTATTCGGTTAAGATGTATTCATTGTTATATATTTTACATTGTATTCAATTTAGTTGTATTAAAACAAAAATAAAATCAAGATATAGGGTGTATGTCGCTATATTCAATTCGATTGTATACAGCGGAGAACAAAGTTCACCGGAGTTGGCGTCTTCCGGCCAAGCCAAATACTATATACATTGTATTAAAATTAAAAATGGAGAAGAACGAAAATCCGGCCAGATTGAGAATATACCATCACATTGTATCTATCAAAATCTCTGGTCAGACAAATACACTCAGATATGAGATAGAAAGAAGGAGAAGAACCCAAGAATTCCGGCATCACCGTTAGATCCAGATATGGTGACGCCTCCGATCTTCCCCTCCATTGTTTTTGTCGTCGATAATGAACTCGTGATTTTCATATCTGAATATGAGGGTGGAGATGAAAGAAGGAGAAAGAGCGAGAGACGGCTGGATCTGATGGCGGAGATGATAGGAAGGAGGGGGAGAGAGATGATTGTTTGGTTGGGCTCTGGCAGAGCTCCACCGGAGAAGATGACCGGCGACGACGAAGTTGGACGACAGCCTTGCGAAGGGCGAAGAGAGAGGAAAAAAGGAAAGAGATTTAAGGGAGAAGAGAGAGTTGAGGGAAAATATTGATATAGTGGAATAACTCTATGTATTTAGTATATTTATGACGGGTAAACTGAAAATTCTTTGTAGCTATGTGTCACACCTCCTTTTGGCGCGCCCCCTCCTTTCGAGGGATTATATAAAGGAGTTTTTCCAATTTAAATGACAATATTCGAAACGGGATTATTTTTATTTATTTCAGAGTCGCCACTTGGAATAAATTAAGGTGTCCCAAGTCACCGATTTATTTAAATCCCGAGTTGAGGAAATTTCGACTTTCCAAATAAAGTCTGCGAACCAGAAATTCTAAGTAAGGAATTTTGTTGACCCGAGGGAAGGTGTTAGG
>MU767772.1:17989-34762 GCA_026770625.1 Nicotiana glauca
AAAAAACTACACATTTAAACCTTTAAACAGAACGGGTCTAATCTCAACCTGGACCCAGGCCCTAATGAACATGCAAGTCAAATATGTGCCTAGGTCATTTATTTAACTCATACTGGGTAGAACGGTTACCAAGGCCCAAAAATATTTTTTTTTTCTTGTAAAGCAAAATGTCCGTTCGAAATTATTTTGTAATTACTCTGTGGAAGTGATAATGCATGAGATGATTCCGATTTTAACTAACTTTCTACCAATTAATCGAAAAGGCATTTGATTCGAATGAAAACCCTTTTGATGGAAGACGAGCATTTTTCTATCGTCTGATTTTATACATATATCTTAACTTCTCTTGTCAAAAACTAGATTGAAAACATTTATTCGCGCGTGACCTATTAAATTAGGACAAATGATTGGTGAAAGGCTGCAAATTAGTAAGGAGACTAATTACTAAGTTACAAAGCTAATTCTAACGATTCATCATTGGGGTGTAAGGCTATCTACTTGGAACTCACCATTTTTATCTAAAACTTAATTAATGCAAACTTTGAACTAAAAATTAAGCTACTACCAATGTTGACAGAATTGACATGCTATCGAGAAACACTAATTCAGTTCTACAGTCAGTGATTTAAATTGAAACATACAGTAATCTAAGTTATCCAAATATACTTCACAACTAACAAATGTACATAACAAAATTAATCTGATTATGAAATAAACAGGCAGCGATCCAGGCATGTAAACCCAGTAAGCATTCTTAGTTCAAACTTCAATTCAAGTCTACACCAACATGAGTTCGAAACTGTGTACCTGGAATTGGACAAACAGAAATGAAAGAGGGAGAGATCAGTAGCAGCCCAAACACAGCAAGCAAAACAGCAACCCAGCAACAGATAAAGAAATCGGCGGAATAAATCCCAGGAGAACCAGTAGGAAATTCAAAGATACCAAACAGCAATACCAACACCAGAAAATCGAGTGTACAACCAAAAATATCGAACAGAATTTCCAGCAACCGAAAGATGAACTCGAAAATATACTTGACAGTTAAAATTGAAGCCCTCTTTAGTTCTCAACGAAACAGTATTAATTGAAAACCCCTGCCTCCTTAAACTTTCTCTGTTTTTTAGCACTAATTTTTTAATCCAAAAAATATCCTCTGAAAATGATCCCCCCCTTATTCTGTCCAAACTCTCTTCTATTTATACTCTCCAAGACTGCCTCCCCTTTTCAGCAATAAGCAGGCCTCCCAGCTCTTAAGAGCACTCAACCTAAAAAAAAATATTCTTGCCTATCATATTCTCTTACCAGGCCATTACTAAATGTTTTGTGCCATTTTTAATTCGTTTGTCCCCCACTACCATTTGTCTAATCCATTAATTAAATCAAAGCATGGGTAGGTGTATTTAATTACTTCTTTTTAACACCATTATGTCTTGTTCCCCATTATGCATTAAATAACAAATTATTTTACTATTGTTAGAACTAGTGGACAGAGCACTCAACATAAACAAATCAGCAAGTTTTAAAATTTCCGTATTACACCTGAAATTAACTAAAATTACTATTCTACCCCTTCCCTTCAATCTGTAACAAAATTTAGCAACAAAACAAAGCTGATTCCTAATCAAACACCAAATCATTACAGCTATAACCAAAATCCTAAAATGGCCAGCATAACACCTTCTTCTCTTAACAACTAATAAGAACAAACTAATAACAATCATCAAACAACTTGAACTCTAGAATAACACACGAAAGAAACATTTTGAATATTCAAATATGAGAACCCTACTAGATTATTGATTCATTTCCAAAGAAGAAATTAACACGGGCAAACAATTTGTAATAACATATATGAAACTAAAAAAGTAAGATAACAAAAAACATGAACCTGTGCAATTACTTGACTATTTCTCTCAAAGTTCAAACAAAGATGAGTCACTGACCGGAAAACTCGAACCTCGCCGGAAACCTCAAAATGGCGGAACCTCAAACGGAAACGAAACTATGTCCAGACCTGTAGCTCGCCGCGCGACTGTGTGTGTTTTCCAGCGTGGACTGATGGTTTATGGAGGAACGAACAGTGGTTAACGTGAGGTAGTGGCTACTGGTGGTCGTTTGGCTTGGCGATGATGAGAAAATGAACCAGAAGTTTGACGTTCATGGCTGGACGTCGGAGCTGGTTCGACGAAGGCTGTTTGGTCGTCGATGAAGGAGCTTGGTGGTTCGACGGGAACGGAAGCTGGGCGATGGGGGAGCTGGGCAACGGGGAAGGGGCTGGTTTGTTTTCCGGCGAGCTCACCGGGCAGCGTCGAGGTGGTCGTTGCTGGGATGGACAGCGACAACTTGGCGGTCGACGTTGTGACTGGTAGAGGTTGGTCGACTGGTTGTTAACGATGGTGTTCGAAGGTTGGTTTGTGACGACGTGGTGCTGGTGGTGACGAGCAGAAGGACGACGGGGATGGAGGTGCTCGCTGGGTTGGCGGTCGACTGTGGAAGGAAGCCATGGTTGTGGAGCTTGGGTGTTTAGAGAAGAAGAAGAGGGGGGGCGGGTGTGCTTAGGTTAGGGTTTGGGGATAAAAAATGAAATGAAGAGAGGGGTTGTTTGGGTTATGGGGCAGGCCGGGTCGGGTTGACCCGACGGGTTTTGGGTTGGACTTGTAAGACATTTGGGCCAGGTGAGTTCAAAATGAGGATAAGAGGCCCAATCCGATTTTTCTTTCATATTTTTTGCTCTTCTTTTCGTTTATTTGCTCCAACATTACACTTAAAAGATTCTAAATTAAATTAATAAAACCAAAATCAACCTAAACTACTAATCAACTCCTAATAATGATTATCAACAAAATTAAACATCAATTAAAATAAAATCACACAATTTGAACATTAAACGCTAAAAATGCAAAAAATACATATTTTTGTGATTTTTTATTTTTGTAAAACAAACTTAATTACTCCTAATTTAGATTTAAATCCCAAATGCAAATGCAACATATTTTTTTTTTATTTTTATTTATTTAACAAATAAGGATGCATACACAAATGCAAACAAATAACAAAAAATTCACAGAAATCACACACAACGCAAAACTATTTTATTTTTTAATTTTTGGGAATAATTCTCATATAGGGCAAAAATCACGTGCTCACACTATGAGAAGTAACTAAATTAAAAAGGTAGTTATTATCCATAAATAGATTTTAGATTTAGCTATGGCAGGCAAAATTTTCAAAAAATATTTATATATTTGGACTCGTTAGCTAATCCATTGATAGTTGAAAGAATAACAAGAAAATACACATGACTTCACACCATAACAAAAAAATGGCCCATGGTTTTACGTTTTACCCGACCTAGCCCACATTTTACATATTTTGAAAGCACTAGCAAATTTAAAATATATGTTTTTACAACCATTGCTTCTAAAAGCCTTAGAGTTAAACTTGTGTTCTCACAATCATTACTTTCACTCTCTTTCTTCTCACATCTTCTACATATGCTTTAAGGCGCCGTGTATTTTTTACTTCTCCTCTTCTGTCACATGCCTGCAATGTAAGAAAATTGAAGAGTAGAAGTCCACCATTGAAGACCATTCAAAGCTTTGCATTCAACAATGATTTTTTTGAATTTTGTTAGTTGTTTGGATTGTGTGTTGTTCCAATTGATTAAAAATATCAAAAGGAGTTCAAAATTTAAATTTGAAGTAGATTTGAGCAAGATTTGAGTTAAATTTCAAAAAAGACACAAGAAAGAAGACGAAGCCAGTTTTTTGGTATAAACTTGTATAATGGTGTATATGAGTGTAGAAACACACCTTATACACTATTACATACTTTTATGCACCTTTATACAAGCGTCTGTAGACGAACTTTTTCTACGATTTTCAGTTGCAATTCTTGTTCAAAACCAGTACAAATCTCTATTAAATGACTTTAAAATTTATATACATCCTCCTTATAGTATTTCTAACAAGTCTAAATAACACTCACTCTAAATTTCTCACAAAATCAAATTCGGACTTTAAACCCACATATTTAAGCTTGTTAAAAATCTAATTTTCACCGCCCAAATGAATTTGGTTTGTTGAACTAATATTTGAGTCAGAGTTACTGATTCGATGAGGAATCTTTTTTGAAAATTAAATAGTAATTTTGAGAACCTATTGGAATTGGATGTCGAATCTTAGCCTATTATTTAGGTTTAGTTGGTTGTAAATTATATTGTCTTCATACTACTATAATTTTCTGATTATCTAAAATAATTTGAAAGTTTATGCTTTTTCTCCCTTAATTTTGATTAACTTTTCTCTGCAAATATGAAAACAGCGTCGAAATATGGGGTTCAATAATCATATTTACTATGGCCATAACCTTGTAAATGGTTTAGATGTTTTAGTTAACGCAATATTAATGGTTATAGTAAATTTTTATCTTGAAAATGTATTACTCTACTAATGGAGACTTAACTAATACGGACGAAAGAATTATGCATGCCCCCTAAAGTGATAGTTTAATTTTTTACACTAGCTACAAGATTAAATTATTTTACAACAACAAGTAACTCTCCATATCAAAACTGATAAAATAACATGGAAAATAGAGCAATAACTTTAATTTCTCTAATAAATTAAATTGCACTAATAATATAAAAATTATTTAAATGAAATTAATACTACGAGTTATAATGTACTACCAATAGAAGGAACCTAAAGTGTGTTTATTCCAAAAAGGAAAAAGAAAAAGAAGAAAGGAATAGCTTTTTATTCTTTCAACGAGCAATTAATGGAGTTTGGTGAGGCTTGTGTTGTAGAGATGTTGATGTATCATTCTATACCTCCCTCCTTCTTTTATAATCCAAATGACTATAAACCTGGCAGCGTGCAGCTTCAAATATTTTCTCTCAATATAATTAACTGACTCTTCTTCTCCCCATTCCTTTTGCTCCCAAAGTATATATTTCATATGTAAAGTCACTTTCACTTAAGCTCCATTTTAATTTCTTTCTATGATGAAAGCTCATCATCTGCTTTTCTTTGTTGTCCTTATTCTTTATCAAGCTTTGGCAAATATGGAGTACTCTAGAGTTATGGCAAGAGAAATATTTCTCAACAAAGTTAACCCAACTATGAGTTATGAATTAGCTACAGAAAGTAAAAGCCAAAATTTGATTAAAGTTCATTTCTCAAGGTACTTCTCCAATGGCAGCAGCTTGAAGAAAAACAAGAATAACATTGGCAATGGTGATGATAAAAGAATGGTTCCTACTGGACCTAATCCTTTGCATAACAGGTAACAGTGGTTTTTTTTTTTGGAGGACTTTTAATACTAATATATTTTATTTTTTTTTGGCTTCTTGTTCTGTTGAAAATGAGAGAAGCTTTTGAGTTTTAGCCATGGAAGATTGATCGAATATTGGGTAATTCTGAGTTCGTATGTCGAAAAGTCAGAATTTGTTATGGGACTATATATCTTGTATTCTAGCATGATCAGTTGATTGTAACTATATGTAGGAATATCTACCTTTTTGTTTTTTTCCTTCTTTTATAAGTATGTTTTGATCTCTATTTTACTTCTTTTTGTGGGTACATTCCTTTAAAAAAAATAAAATAGTATTCGTGTAAGATCAATTTTTATACTTATGTAACGGCATAAAGTGTGTTACAGATAATTTTGATAATTAACACTTAGGTTCTTTAATTTTTTGACAGGCTATAACGTGTTTTTCTGTTTTCATAATTCACAGTAAAAATAAACTTGTCGTTCAGGAATACATGAATGTCAGACATTATATATACAAGAGAGTGGCTACATATGCAACATTTTAATCTCATTTTTTTTACCGATTTATCTACGATATAGTCACCAATTAATTAGGTTTGGTCTCAATTTCTTTATCAAGTCAAATTACAGAACCAACAATAATGCGATATAGAAAGAGTTAAGATAAATTAGCTAAGTTTTGTAGTAAAGTCAAATATTTAACAGTTTTTATCTTTCAGCGTCTGAAATGAAGCATCAACTTCACCTGTACAAAGAAAATTCTTCGTTTCTAAAATAAACAGAGGAAACGATAAACTTCAAGAGTATCCACTAATGTTGTTATTAGGAAAGCAAATTTTTTTGAGGAAATTTTCGATCGTACTAAATTGGAGAAACAAAAAGAAATGGCAAGTCTTCTTTTAATGAAAATATTTTCTCAACTATCAGAATTTCTTTGTTACGTTATTTTCATGCTTGTTGACTTCTGCTCTTCTTTATTTTTCCGACCAGTTTTTGGCCAATATTGTCCTTTATCTTTGAGAGTAGGTTTATTTTGGTCCCTCAAATATAATCCTGAATATATTTGGTCCCTTAAATATATTAAAGTGAGGCACCTTTAGTTTCACTGACAGAATCTGTCCAAGACCAATTACATGTTGGTTTCGGCACTCACCGTCTTTTTAATTTATTTATCGAAAATATTTTATAAATCAACATCCAATAATAGTACATAGTTGATAAATTTAAGATTTTAACATTGAAACTTTTATTTTTAACAATTTCGGTTGATTTTTCCAAACAAAAAAAGGTTAAAATTTGAAAAAAAAAATAGAGTTGTCAAGATCACTTCTAGGCATATTATTGAAGCAAACAAATAATCGGATTATATTATCACTTTTAGCTCACGTCAGACACTATTTACATCTAATAACCGAAAAAGTATATAAAATTTATATAATTATTATATATTAAGATACAAAATGTATATATATACAAAATAATATACAAAGTTTATACATTTTTTGGCTATTATTTTTACAGCTGCTATTTAGTGTTATTTTCTTATTGAAAACTGGTATAGAAGGGGATATTTTCAAGGTAAAAATTTTAGAAGGCATTATCTAAAAATGAGGAATTAAAGTGATAATTTGTGTTATCGAATAAAAGGAGAGAAAACGTTTTGCTTCAGAGCTAAATATTTGCTTCATGAATCAGAGTTGGTTAACACTATTAGTTTTTTAACACATTCTATAAATAAGACTAACGATGTTCTAGTTTAACATCAGGATTATATTTGAGGGACCAAAATAAATCTACCCTCGAAATAAGGGACACTATGGGTCAAAAACTCTTTCTACATACTGATATTTTCTAATTTCTGACATACGAAATTAGCACGTCAAATTTGTAGTACTATGTTTTTGAGAGAAACAAAAGTAAATCTTTGTGAATTTCAAACGAATAAATAATTTTCTTGAAAAGTATAAAGCGAAGAGGAGCTCCTTTTGACACATCGAATCTTGATCCCTTACAATTGCTTGACAGGGATATGAATTCTCAACTGAGGAATCAGCATTCAATTTCTATTCTACAAATAAAACACAGCAACAAATAATAAATGTAACCATTTTTCTCCCAAAGTGATGAAAGCAAGTATTTAATGTTCTCTGCTGTATACCCACCGCCCATTACGTCCATGCATGCATGCTCTCTCTGCAATTCCACCTCCCTTTTTACACAAAAAGTCTTTTTGCTTTATAAATATTTCCTTGGGACCCGAGATCAACTATTCACAAGTCTAAGTAGGTGTTTGGACATAAAAGTTGTGATTTTTGGAAAAAATATTATTTGGAGTTAAGTTGAATGATATTTGAAATTATGTTTGGATATTGCAGTTCACTTGAAAAAAATATTGTAGTTTTGTGAATGGTAAAAAGATTTTTTTACGAAAAACATGAAAAAGTGGTCAAAATCACTTTTTTATTTTTAAAAAACTCATTTTCGAAAAATCTTCAAAAACTTGCAATATGGACAAATAGTTTTTTGAAAAAAAAAAAGGAAAAAAATCTATGGACAACGGGTTCCAAATAAATTGGAGCAAGAAAAAGAAAATACAATGATCTTAGGGTTCTAGTTGATGAGAAAGTATCAAGGTTTTCTTCGAAGTCACCTTTTTGTAAATATTCAGTGCACCTTTTTGTATTAGATGTTGAATTCTCAGTTTGTATGCATGTCTAGTGTTCCTTGTGTTTTAATTAAGTCTTTTTTTTCTTCTTTTTCCTTCTTTTTTTGTTTGATTTATTCATTCAAAATTTTCAAATTTAACACATTGAAATCCTTTATTTCCTTTTTGTCATCACAAAAATTTATATAATTAAAAGTACTAACAGTGGATGATGTAGCATGATACAATGATCCCAATATTTTTTATACGGAATATAGATATATAAGTTACAAATCATTAAAATTATAAGAAAAAAAATTAATTTTAATCTATAATTTCTAAAATGGTAATCAATTCATAATAAAAACTTAAAGGTTAAACCCGTCAAATATAAATTTTAAATTTACCTCCTTGTTATTTGCACTCATCTCCTTGAAATCCTGGATTCGCCTCTATTCGGAGTAATTATACATTCTTACTTTTGTTTTTAACCAATAAGATCAAATTACTTAATTTGGCATAAGCATTAATTATGTGTAAATACATATTTTCCTGTACTTATGTAAGGTGCGTCTGACATAACACAAGTATCTCCGATCGTAAGTTTGCTTTTCTCAGTTCGCTGAGAGAGGGAATTGAAGTTCGAATTTTTTTATATTTTAATATGGAAAATCTAGGTCGTTTTGATCTATTTGTTTTATTGAAATGTGTTTTCTTTTTTGCGTAGAAAGTAACTTTTTCCAATGCTTGATCATTTTGTTAATACTAAGCTTTTTACAAACTTAGTACAAGCCAAATCACATTAAATCTAATCTACCTCCAGAATTTGAGCTAAGCTATATTTGAGTGAGAGAACTTGAAAAATAATTTCTGAATTTTTTTAAAAATAGATCATTAATCTATGAACAAACAACATTTTCAAAAAAGTTGCCAAAATATATGGCCAAACGGGCCTAAGTAAATCCAAGTTAGGGATCTTGAGACTAGATCCACTCACATTACGAATTTAATTTTAAACTCTTTTAGTGCTATCAAATTCCTCAAAGCTTGCAAGGTCCATACTGCAAACCAACATTATGTCTAATTCCAGGGTCCGAATATATTTTTTATTGTAGCATACAACTATTGGACTTCAAAAATATGCATTGAACACTATTTTATTGTTATTATTATTGTAGGCATATAAAATTTATTGGAATTAAATCCATAAGATATTTCGGACTATATTTAAATTCAAGATATATTAGTTCAAGTAAATTTATTGGGCTATTATAATTGAATTAATTGTATAAGTCCAACATATATGGATTAAATAAATATGTCTTAATCCATTGGCTAAAGTAATTAGCCCACTTCATTAGGCCTAAATTGTCATCTTCCTAGAGGCCCAGTGCCACGTTTCAAATAACGTGGCTCGCCAAGTCAAACGGAAGAGCCAATAGGATCATGCCACGTGTCAAAATGACAAGGCATACCAAGTCACACTAAAAGGCCAATGAAATCGCGCCACGTGTGTAAGTGACATATTCTGGCCAATCAAATATGGCCATGTCACACTTCAATTTGATTGGTCGAAAAGAGTTTGTTCTTATCACAACTCCTCCCTTCCACAACTATAAATAGGGGTCTTCATAACTCAGAAAAGACACCAGAAGTTATAACAAGAAGCAAGAAAGAGCTCGTGGATCAAACACCGCAAATTCCTCCACAAGTTTCAAGCTTCAAGCAATCAAGTTCAAGTTCAAGAAATCAAGTTCAATTTCAAGAACGAAGAACAGATCAAGTATTCAAGCTCAAGAATGAGGAATAAATCAAGTATTCAAGATCAAGAACGAAGTCAAGTCAAATACAAGGCGTTCAAGATCAAGGCTACTTGTTCGTGATAAAATTCGTGGTAACAATCAAAGTGTTCGCGACGGATAAATCAAATTCAAATTCAAGATCAAACTCAAAGGCCCTTGAATTTATACTAGAAAGGTAGAATCAGAGGAATCATAGAGATTGTAACACTCAAATATTTAAAATAAAATACTACGATTATTGCGATATTTTTTGTCTTGATTTTATTTTCTCGACTCCAATTTATTGTCTACAAATTCTGGAACGCCCAGTGGGACAATCTCTACCTCTCATCTCAACTTTTCAATCACCAAAGTTCAAGAACATTGAAATGGATTCGAAGAAAATCAACTCCGTTTCAACTTCCACCAAGGCTGCTAACTCCAAGTTCTATGTTGATTTGGAAAGCATCCTCGATGTCACCTTTGGAAGCTTCGGACTAGTTACGAGGAGCAAAGAAAGCTCTTTAGGACAACAAGCACCCCAAGTGTCGTCCGTATCAACCACTATTTTCGGATCTTCATCCTCAAAAGGAGTAAGATCTTCCACAAACGCATTTGAAGGAGGAAGCGATGTTGCTGAAAAGATCGAGAAAACTCTTGCTCTGCTTGACCTCTCCGGCTCCATGCACTCTGCTGTGAAGGAAGATGATGATGCTTCAAGTGATGGATCATCTCCACTTACACCACATAGCGTGAGCCAATCAAGGATCAATCTGTGTGAAAATCCATGCTACTCCCCATCATCCACGACAATCATGCAAGCCATGGTGACAAACACTTCATCCATGGAGGAGCAGTTGGCAAACTTGACGGAAGCAATTGCTGGCTTGACCAAATGCATGCAAAATCAAGAGGCTAGAATTGACAAGCTAACATACAGGGTGGGAATCTTGATGGAATAAGAATCTACCCATGCACCCGGCAAACTCCCAAAAGTTCTAGAGAGTGACTCTCCCCCGAGACAAGCAGCATCCACTAAGGCTACCCAAGTGCTATCTAAAGGGATCATTCCAATCGATCAACTAAAGAAGTTCATCGAAGGAACCATTAAGAACAAATATGAAGTTGCTGCCTAATCCTCCCTTACATATGCAAAGTCGTACACTGCAAGGGTCGATATGTTGAAGATGCATGCTGGCTATCAACCTCTGAAGTTTTAACAGTTTGATGGTAAAGGTAACCCAAAGCAATATATTGCGCACTTCGTGGAGATGTGCAACAATGTTGGGACAGATGGAGATTACCTCATCAAGCAGTTTGTCATCTTGCTAAAAATAAATGCTTTTGACTGGTACACAGACCTTGAGGATGGATCTATCGACAACTGGGATCAACTAGAACAAGAATTCCTCAATCGCTTTTATAGCACAAGACGCACGGTGAGTATGATAGAGCTTACAAATACTCATCAACGAAAGGGGGAACCAGTTATCGACTTTATCAATCATTGGAGGAATGCAAGCCTCAACTGCAAAGACAGGCTTAGTGAAGCTTCAGGCATAGAGATGTACATCCAAGGCATGCATTGGGGATTGCGTTACATCTTGCAAGGTATCAAGCCTAGCACATTTGAATAACTTGCAACTCGTGCCCATGACATGGAATTGAGCATGGCCTCCGCTGGAAATGAAAGGCTGCCCATCTATGAATCTTGCAAAGCGAATGACAAGCAAGAAGTCAGGAAGTGGGGCAAGTTCGTACCCTAGTCTAAATGCAAAGAAGCTATAAATGTCAATACGTCATCTATGAAGTTCACGATGAAGGTGAGCAAAAGGCAAAGTATGAAATCCACTTCTTTTCAAGACAAGCCAAGTGGAAAGTTGACTCTAAAAAAGATGCAGGAGAAAGAGTATCCATTCCTGGATTCTGATGTGCCAGCCATTTTTGAAGAACTCCTCGAGTTAAATTTCATTGAGATTCTAGAGATGAAGCAACCAAATAAAGCTGGGAAAACAAATGACCCAAACTACTACAAATATCACCGACTTGTAAGACACCCTCTAGAGAAGTGCTTTGTCTTCAAGGACAAAGTCATGAACTTGGCTCACGAAAAGAAGATCGTGCTTGAAGATGAGAAAGCAAGCGCAAACCAAGTCTCTATCACCTTCGGCTCATTTAGTCCGGATGAATTATGTGGTATTAAAGAAAGTAAAAATGAAGAATTACTGCAGAACAACAAATTTGAAGACGATCAACCTGATGATGATGAAGGTTGTACGTTGGTGACTCGTCGTAGGCACCACAAAAGGAGCCCACGAAAAGAATCAGTTGAACAACCAACAAGGAAGATGATGGTAAAAAGACCAATGAAAAAGAATCTAGTTAAGCATCTAGAAAGCAAAAGTGGAAATGCACCACCCTCAAAAGCCACAACATACAGTGACTTTGGAGGATTTCTTGCCATCTTGGTTCCGCATGTTGATTTCCTGTGATCGTGTTGAGGCCTCTTGTTGCCATGCTAACAAAGGGGAAGAAAAGAGTGATGACCTACTGTTGGCACCATCTTCGGAAAAACCCATCGAGTCCACTCCTCAAGAAGTTAAAGTTTGTGAGGAAAAGGTCACGTTCACAAATGACGATCTTTTTCTAGGTGAAATCCCTCATAAATGCCCATTGTACCTGGTTGGCTATATGCGCGATGAAAGGGTAAATTGGATTTTGGTTGATAGAGGATCCTCGGTGAACATTTTGCCAATCCATACTGTGAAAGAACTTGGTATTCCCATGAGCAAACTCTTAAAAAGTCATGTGATGATCCAAGGATTCAACCAAGGGGAGCAAAGATCCATAGGCACGATCAGGCTGGGAATCACTATTGAAGATATGCAATCAAGTGCATGGTTGCATGTGATCGACGCGAAGACTTCATAAAATGTTTTGCTTGGGAGGCCTTGGATACATGAGAATAAAGTAGTTCCGTCTACCTACCATCAATGTTTAAAATACTACGAGGGTGAAGTCGAGAAGACGATAGTTGTTGATGATGAGCCACTCACCAAGGCTGAGTCACACTTCGTTGATGCAAAGTTCTACTTGAAGAACTGCATCGTGAAGGAACTGAAAGCTGATGATGGTATGAAAAGCAAGAATAAAGGTCCCTCAACTAAAAGAGAAGAGGTGACTACTAGTGAAACCAAGGCTGTTAGTAAGGAGGTACAACCCAACGCGAATAAATCTTGTAGAGGGAATATTACGTCTTATGGTAAGAAAGTAAGTCCGACGCTCCAATATGTCCCTAAAAGGAAGAAAGATGAAGGTGAATCATCTAACGCCAAGCTAACATGCTAAAGGAGTTAACTCTTCCGGTCAAATGAATTGAGGCAGTAAAGTCGTCCTCAATGCCGCTTGCAGGGTTTGTAGCCCAAAATCGTTTGCAGAATGTGGCACTCCCTACAAAGCGAACAGATGAAGGTTTTGATCCTAACGCTTACAAGCTATTTGCAAAAGCTGGATACAATCCAAATGAGCCGTTAAAGTTAGGGAAGCTCCCATCAGAAGCCGCAATGAGGCAACCACATGAAGGTCTAGGATACAAGCAATTGTCACCAGTGCGCATCTCAATAAGAAGAGGGAGTAGCAATTATATCAGTGTAGAAGATGAATCTGCCGCTTCTAACAGGCCTTCTGTCTTTGATCGTCTTGGAAAATCAACTGTGAGTACTTCCATATTTGAGAGATTGGGTCCATTAAGGAAGGGGAATAAGTTCCAGAGAAATTATCGAAATACAAGAACACCCGCTTCACCCAAAATTCAGGATATCTCTAAGGATTTCCAAAGTTTGGTTCCTTCTAGAATGAGGCGACAAACAGAACTTGTAGTTTCATGTGAAGAAGTACTAAAGGTAAATCCATACACTGTGGTCTACACTAAAGAACGTGATGAAGATGAAGAAAGTATGGGTTCTTCGTATCATGTCATTGTGCAATGCAAGAATGGCATTCCATCTTTAGTGGAAGATAATGCGGAATTGGAGGATATTTCGCCGTGTTATAACATATCCTTCAATAATGGAGACCCTCAAGAATATGAAGATGTGAAAGATGCTCCACCTGAACTTGAAGAAGGAGTGAAGACGATAGTTGATGCCTTAAAAGAAGTTAAACTTGGCACCGATGAAGAACCAAGACCCACCTACCTAAGTGCTTTACTAGAAGATGATGAAGAGATCACTTATATTGAGTTACTCAAAGAGTTCAGGGATGTCTTTGCTTGGAGTTACAAAGAGATGCCTGGTTTGGACCCGAAAGTAACAGTCCATCACCTTGCAGTCAAAAATAGTGCTCGCCCTGTTAAACAAGCTCAAAGGCATTTTAGGCTGGACTTGGTTCCTCTGATTGAAATTGAAGTTAACAAACTCATTGAAGCTAGATTTATTGGGGAAGTTAAATACCCAACATGGGTTTCAAGTATTGTCCCTGTAAGGAAGAAGAATGGCCATATTCGAGTATGCATTGATTCAGGGACCTCAATAATGCGTGTCCCAAAGATGAATTCCTGCTTCCTATTCCAGAACTGATGATCGATGCTACTACTGGTTACGAGGCAATATCTTTCATGTACGGTTCATCGGGCTATAACCAAATTCGCATGGCACCAAAAGATGACGAGCTTACTGCATTCCGCACCCCCAAGGGTATTTATTGCTACAAGGTAATGCCTTTTGGCTTGAAGAATGCTGGTGCTACTTACCAAAGGGCTATGCAGAATATTTTCGATGATCTTCTTCACAAGAATGTCGAATGCTATGTTGACGACTTGGTGGTGAAATAAATATAGAAGGATGACCACATGAAATACTTGAGAAGGGTATTTGAATTGCTCAGGAGGTACCAACTTAGGATGAATCCATTGAATGTGCCTTTGGAGTTACTTCTGGGAAGTTCCTTGGTTTCATTGTTCGACATCGAGGGATCGAAATTGATCAAGCCAAAGTGGATGCCATTTTGAAAATGCCTGAGCCTCGAGATATCCATGAATTGAAAAGTATGCAAGGAAAGCTAGCATACCTTAGAAGATTCATATCAAACCTGGCTAGGAGGTGCCAACCATTTAGTCGCCTCATGAAGAAAGGCGTTCCTTTCAAGTGGGATCAAGTTTGTAGTAATGCCTTCGAAAGTATCAAAACCTACTTGATGAAGCCTCCAGTTTTAGCAGCCCCTATACCAGGAAAGCCATTGATACAATATATTGCGGTGCAAGAAAGGTCTGTTGGAGCACTGTTAGCCCAAGAAATAGTGAGGGGAAAGAAAACTCTCTTTACTACTTGAGCAAGATGATGACAGCTAATGAGTTGAATTATTCGCCAATTGAAAAGTTGTGTTTAGCGCTAGTCTTCTCAATTCAAAAGTTGAAGCACTACTTTCAAGCTCATGTTGTCTGTCTTGTTTCTAAAGCAAATCTCATCAAGTTCGTGATGTCAAAACCTGTTCTTAATGATTGACTAGCGAGATGGTACCTCCAATTTCAACAATTTGAGATTTTGTACATCCCTCAAAAGGCTGTAAAAGGACAAGCATTGGCAGACTTCTTGGCATATCATCCGATACCTGATGACTGGGAGCTAACTGATGAACTACCTGATGAAGACGCAATGGTCGTTAAAGTTCAACCTCCATGGAAGATATACTTTGATGGTGTTGTGATAACTGTGAATTGTGCATGTTTTATACCCATTCTTACCTAAGCTTTGTGCATAAATTGCTCTTGATTAGTCCTGAATTGCTTATAAGTTGTGAGTGATTGCAGGTTTGAGCGACTAGATGATCAATATCACAAATTGGCTCAAAAAGGAGTGAAACCTGCCAAGCGCTAGAAGATGACTAAAACCTGGGAAAAAGAGACCTGTGCGGACCGCACTGATTTGTCATGCGGACGCACAGGAATGTTCAGAGAATAATCAAGTATCATCCCAAGCTGCGCGGCCCGCACTGTTTTGGTGTGCGGCCGCGCAGAAAAGTTCAGAGAGGCATATCTTGAGGAAGTTCCACGCGGACCGCAATCCATTTCTACGCGGTCCGCAATGAAGGGTGATCAGAGGCTAAAAATTCTAAGGCAAAATTCCACGCGGCCGCACACCAAATCAGTGCGGTCCGCGTGGATACAAGATCAGAGAGCTAAAAATGGGACAGTTTGTACAGTGCGGCCGCAATCCATTTCTACGCGGTCCGCATTACTTGCCTTATGCGGCCGCGCACATTTCTACGCGGTCCGCATGACCTTGCCTATGCGGCCGCGTGACATTTCTACGCGGTCCGCATCCTCAAGTCCAGAAGCCAGAATATGAAGACCATTTACCCTATGCGGCCGCATGACATTTCTATGCGGTCCGCAACAGACCCTCAGGGGTATTTTTGTTCGATTTTTCCTGTGTAGTATAAATAGAATATTTTACTTTTTTAGGTCAAGTTTTGTAATCTATCTGAACAGCTGAGCACGAACAACTTGTATTAGCCTATTTTAAGCAATTTTCTCATACATTTAGCGTGGATTCACGTGGATTAATATTGTAGTTAATGATTATGTCACTTTCTTTTAGTATTTCTTCCATTACTACTACTTCCATGTCTAGCTAAACCCATTAGCTAGGGTAGTGGCTCAACCCTAGTGTGGGTAATTAATGGGTGTTCTTGCTTAATGTTTGGATGGTTGTGGGTGTTTGGTATTTGGGTTAATTGTATGTTTTCACTCGGATTTGGTGGTTGCAAGCACTAAGTCTAGCTTAGTGGGTCTTGACTCTACTTGAGAAAGAGAGTTATGACCTCATAATTAACCCAACAAGGATTTGGGATGGACCCATGAGAATGGTAGTCCCAAGTAACGGGTTAAACCTCGAGAGAGTAATTACCCTACTTGAACCATTAGTTGCTTGGGCAAATTAGCCTACCAATCGGTCTCGAGAGTGTCAATTGGGAAAAATTATTCTCTCTACCGAGAGGTGTGAGAGTGAGTGCTAAGTGCAACGGTTATCCATATATCCCATATTGTCATCCTTACATTAGAATTCTATA
>MU767776.1:0-10585 GCA_026770625.1 Nicotiana glauca
GCTTAATACTTGGGTTTTATTTGCAACGTCCGCAGAATCCTATTTAGAGGATATACTTTGGGCGTGATCAAGTACCCAAAGATAATTGACCATAACCTTTTATTTTGCCATTACGGAAATACCCATTACTTCTATTTACCCTTAAAATGGAAAATAATTAAATTTATACGTGATTTTAAAAATATGCGAATTGATTTAATACAAATTATCAAGAATGTTAGGTAAATGGATTAAAAATGAAACAAATAACTAAACCAGTAGTGACTTTGAGTCCGAGCTCGAATTTAAGCTTGGCATTAGCTTTGTCATCGATTCGGAACCAAACGTGTGTGAAGAGCAATGATTAAAATAAGAGCCTTTTAATAAGTAGAAAATAGAGAAACATGTTTGTATTGCCTTGGGATGCGTGTTATATTCTATTAAATAAGAAACTTTCCATTTATATAGTAGGAGAGTTTTACCCTTAGTACAATTATTAAAAAGGTAAAAATCTTCTTTTGTACATCAATTACGGATATGCTACTGATATTGGGCGAGATATGCCGTAATATAAGGTTGGGCGCAGATATCACAACCCTCTGTTAGTCGTGTGCAACTGTGTGTGGTGCTTTCCGAGGTCTTGGAGCTTGTACTGGATTCAGGGGGTATTGTTTTGTTGGGTCCGGTGCAAGCACTCTGTTCGGGCCTTAGTACGAGAAGTTTCCAGCTTCTATTCCGACTCCATGTAGTTACGCCCTAGCTTCGTTTGACCTACTGAAAAATCAGGGTGCTCATTAGCCCCGATTTTATCCGTATACAACTTTCGTCCTCTTTTGTGAGTTTGAACTTTGAAATTGTTAAAGAAGTAAATATAAAATTTAAACAAGAACGGCCAAATCTATGGAGTAGTATAAATGGTTCAAGGTCGGTGTACTTTGCTTCTCGTGGGGCATCAATTAAAACTTAATCCGTCTGATCTATTTGTTTTGCGGTTTTAGTTTTAAATTTTTAGAATTTTTCAATTCTTTGCTTTACAAACACCAAGAAATAGGGAATCTCATGATCATTTTGGTAATTCAAAACAAAAATTAACATTAATTTTTGCAGGGACTAGAATCACATAGTATTTGATTTAATTGAAGGTTAAACATACTAAGTGAAGAAGAGTCTTGGAGAAATTGTAAAATTATTTTCATGTGACTTATTAGTCACATGTTCGAGTCATGGAATCAGTTATTAATACTTGTATCAAAGTAATCTGCCTACATCAAATCCCCTTAAGATACGGTTGTTTCCCAAACCCAGTGGTGAATGCGGATAATTCGCATACCGTGCTACCCTTTTTAAATATACTAGGTAAACTAATACAAAGATTAAAACTGGAATAGCAAAATATCATGAGGATCAAAAGTGTTAATTGAATAATTTAGATACTACTCCATTTTTTAGCGGGTTCCAAAACTTTCATTTTTGATGTACTTTTTAAATTTACTTATGAGTACATAAGCATAGGGGAAATAAAAAGGGGATTATAAGATGGGAACCATACCCTTATCAATAAGGTGAACATTCAAAAAATCGACCAACTAAGCTATTATGATTCTCCTTTTATATGTAAACTAGACGGGAACCTTTTTAGATATTTCAATGCTTGTTGGCATTCCGAAGTCCACACGAAAATATTCTTCTTTTTCAAGGGTGAAAAGAAATGATGACATTTTTGCGAGGATCTTGATATAAACCAGCTTAGGGTCGCCAACCTTCCCGTCAACCTTTGCACTTCCTTCACACTTATCAATGATCGGAGATATCCGCGATGGCTTTGATCTTATCGAGGTTTACTTTAATTCTTCTTTGAGAGACTAAAAACCCTAGGAGCTTTTCAGAACCAACTCCGAAAGCATATTTTTCAGGAGTGAGCTTCACGTTGTACTTTCTTAGAATGTCAAACGTCTCTTGTAGATGAGATAAATGATCTCCTACATTAAGAAGCTTGACCAACATATTATCAATATATATCTCCATTGTTTTACCAATTTGTTTTCAAATATTTTATTAATGAGCCTTTGATAAATAGCCCCGGCATTCTTATGCTCGAAAGGCATCACATTATATTAGTATGTGCCAAATTTTGTGATAAACGAGAGTTTTTTCTTGATCTTTCCGGTGCATTCTAATTTGATTATACCCGGAATATGCATCAAAAAGCTCATTAACTCATGCATGACTGTAGCATTGATTATACAGGAAATAATCTTTAGGGCTTGCCTTATTCAAATATTTATAATCTATACACAATCTAAATTTATTATTCGTTTTAGGAACTACTACTATGTTAGCTAACCAATCGGGGTAATTTACCTCTTGAATTGAACCTATATTCAGTAATCAGGTTACCTCTTCTTTGACTAACTTATTTATTACCTCTGCAGTTGGTCTTTTATTATTCCTAACCAGAGGGAAGTTAGGGTCCAAACTTAGCTTGTGGACAGCCACTTCCAATGGGATACCTATCGTATCTGAATGTGACCACACAAAATAATCGATGTTAGCTTTAAGAAAATGAATATTTTTTAATCTTAGTACGGGGATCAACCCCATTCCTAAGTGGAATTTCCTTTCTAAGAAATCTGTGAATAAGGCAACTTGTTCGAGCTCCTCTGCAGTAGATCTGGTTACGTCTGTTTCCTCTTATGCCTAAAACGATCTCGATACCTGATAGGAATTGATAAATCCTCTTCTCTATTATCTTCAATCATGATGGAAGAGGGTGTCAGCTCCTGTAGTTGCTATTTGTTTATTTCTTTCCCCTTGCTACTGGACAAGGTAACTACATTCATATCTCTAGCAGCCGGTTGATCTCGTCTAATTTGTTTGACCCCTTCCGATGTGGGAAACTGCAACAATTGATGATAAGTTAACGGCACAACCTTCATTTTATGTATATATGGTCTTCTAAGGATCACGTTGCATCCCATGTCGCCATATACCATTTCAAACAAAGTTGTCTTTATTACGCCTTCGGCATGCATGGATAGTAGAATCTCTCCCTGGGTCATTACACTTGTTAGGCAAAACCCACCTAGAAGCTTTGTTGCCAAAACTGTGATGACCCAACCGGTCGTTTTAAGAATTAATGCCTCGATCCCCTATTAACTGCATTTTCCATTTTTTCTGCTATTGTGAGTTGCCAGGAGGAATTATTTGGAGTTTCGAAGAGTTTTGAGACACTTAGTCCCTAAATGAGAGCCTAAGTTTTAAAATTTGGACCGTAGTCAAAACAGTGTGAAGATGACCTCAGAATGAAATTTTCTGGGTTCCGTTAGCTTTATTTGGTAATTTCGGGTTTAGGAGCGTGTTCGAATTGTGTTTTGGAGGTCCGTAGCTAATTTAGGCTTGAAATGCCGAAAGTTGAATTTTTGAAGTTTCCGATTTGATAGTGAGATTTTAATCTGAGGGTCGGAATGGAATTCCGGAAGTTGAAGTAGCTCCGTAGTGTTGAATGTGACGTGTGTGCAAAATTTCAGGTCATTCGGAGGAGTTTTGATAGACTTTTTTATTATAAGCGTATTTTGAGAGTTTTGAAGTTCTTAGGCTTAAATCCGATGCTAATTGGTTGATTTGATGATGTTTGAGGTGTTTTGAAGATTCGTATAAGATTGAATAGTGGTATTATAGTTGTTTATGCTGTTTGTTGAGGTCCTGGGGGCCTCGGGATGATTTTGGATGGGTGACGGGAAGATTTGGAAATTTGAGTGGCACCTGAAGTTATGGTTGCTGTCATAACCGCATCTGCGGTTGAGAGACCACAGGTGCGACTCCCGCAGATGCGAAACCAAGTCGTAGAAGCGGCCAAGAGGGAGAAGACTTGAAATCGCAGAAGCGGAAGATATACCGCACTTGCAGGACCGCAGATGCGGATTCTGGGTCACAGGTGCAGTGGAGGAGCTTTAAGTGGAAATTGGGTCGTAGATGTGACTTTGCTGGGCAACATTGCGAGGGTTTAATTTCAAAAAGTTAGAAATTGATTTGGAGTTAGGGAGAGGGCGATTTTGGGAGGATTGTAAAGAGGAAATGAGTGGGTAACGATTCCTAATCCCTTTCTAGTTGTATTCCTATAATTTAATCTTAGTTTTGTCATTTAATTTCGGATTGGAGATGAAAATTGGGAAAAAATTTTAAGAAAGTTCTTAGACCTAGATTTCGAGTTTTGATTGGGATTTTTACATTGGATTTGGATAATTTTGGTATGAATGAACTCGTAATATATGAGGATTCTGAAAATATATATATATATTACCCAATTCTGAGATAAGGGCCCGGAGGGTATTTTGGTTATTTTACCTAATTTCGAGTATTAGCTTAGAATTAATTAGTTGAATTAGTTACTTGAAGTGTTATTTACATTATGCAGTTTAATTAAATAGATTCGGGTCATTTGGAGTCGAGTACTCGTGGCAAGAGCGTTGTTTCGGGTTAATTTTGAGCCGGTTCGAGGTAAGTGGCTTGCCTAAACTTGTGAGGGGACTTCCCCTTAGGATTTGGTATTGTTTATATTTGAAATGTCTTGTACGTGAGGTGACGAGTGCGTACTTGTGCTAATTGTTGAAAATCCAATTTTCACTAAGTAATTAAAATTGTGTTTCTTCTTCTGTTATTACTACTTGCAATTTAAGCATGTTGTTAGCTTAGGGAAGCATGTCTAAGTGACTTAATTGCTTTATTTTCTCAAACATCCTTATTTGGATTATGTGCAGCATGCTAGGTTAGAATTACCTGTTTTTCCTTGGTATGGTATTTGAATTGAATTGAATATTCTTCGTATGGCTATTGTGTGTTTACTTTGGAACTACGGGACGGTATCCCGAGAAATCCCCTGTATGTTTACTTTGGGACTACGGATTTGTATTCTGGGAGATCCCCATGCACTTTTACATTAGAACTACGAGACTGCACCCGGTAAATTCCCCTAGTACTGGTATTTACATTTGGGACTACGGATCGGGATTCCGGTAGATCCCCGCGCACTATGAGTTAGACTACGGGACGGTATCCCAAGAGATTCATTAGATATATACACTTGGACTACGGGATGGTATCCCGGGAGATCCACTGGATGTTTATATTTGGGGATACAGGACGGTATCCTGGGAGATCCCCGATTGTTATCACTGTTTTAAGCTGTATTGCCTTTCTGTGATTTCTCTGTTTCTGTTATAGTTGTTGTTGTTCTTTCTATCTTGTGCTACAGCTTACTTTTGCACATGATTATACTGTGTTCTCCTATACTCTTATACATTGTATTTCATTTAACCTCAGTAGGGCCCTGACCTTCCTCATCACTACCCGACCGAGGTTAGGCTTGGCACTTACTAAGTACCGTTGTGGTGTACTCATGACCTTTCTGCGTATGTTTTTCATGTGCAGATCTAGGTACTTCCACTCAATCTTATCACGCTTGAGGCGAGGCGCCTGTAGAGACTCCGAGGTATATCTAACGTGTTCGCAGACCGAAGAGTCCTTTCTATTTTCTCTTTAAGTATTAGCCCTTCTGCATTTTTTTTTTGTTAGACGTTCTGGAGTTAGATACTTGTAGACATTCAAAAGCTTGTGATTTCATGAGATTTCGGGTTTTGGAAAATGTTGTTAGTTTCGAGAGTTGGTATTGTATATGACGAGCGGCATCTTAAACGTTGTTTCATTTTGTATTTCGGTTTTTAATTATTTCTTTCGCAAATTGTTTATTTTCTGCATTTGTTAGGCTTGCCTAGTCGTAGAGACTAGGTGCCGTCATGATGGTTCCCAGAGGGCGAACCGGGATCGCAACAGTAACTGTGTTTCCGGTTAACTTAGCTTGCTCCAAAACTCTCCATTGTATGATATTAGCTGAACTACGTGGACCAACCAACACGCGTTTAATTTTAAAATCTAAGACATTAAGAGATATTATGAGAGAATCATTGTGTAGTAGAAGAAGTTCATCAGCGTCCTCTTCTGTAAACGTGTTGTCATCGTCTTCTTAATCTTTTCGGATCATCTTGCCATGAGTTACCGATATCTTCGTTTTCTTTGCTGCTGAAAGTGTCACCCCATTGTTCACAACCAAAAATCATGTTAATCATCAAGCAATGTGACCCTACAACCAGTTTAGCCGGCTGTCACGACCCCAACCCCGGTCATGATGGCGCCCAATACACTGCTAGGCAAGCCCTACCAATTTAATAACCTTAACCATTTTTACACAGTTCATGATTAAATTAACACAGATAAAATTACTAAGTCATAATGCTGGAAATCTGAAATAGAGCTAAAATATACAGAATCCCAAGTAACAATACTACTACACAGCCCAAAGAATCCGGTGTCACAAGTCTGAGCCTCTATACATGAGTGTCAACCTACTACATATCGTTCTAAAAAAAAGCGGAAATGAAGCAATAAGATAGAAGGGAAGATCAGGACTGCGGACACCATGCAACTACCTCGATACTCCCGGATATGTGCTGCTCAGCAGAGAAATCCTCACTCGGCCTAAGATACACCTGGATCTGCACGCAAGGTGTAGGGAGTAATGTGAGTACTCCGACCTAGTGAGTAATAAACATAAATAAAGGCTGAGAATAAGAAATCCTGAATGGGCACAAAGTAATCTATAAATGCAGCCATTTAAACCATGTAGTATAGAGTCTATAAACCAATGAAAACAATTATGGAAATGCTGCAACAGATAAGTAAATGAATGACAGTCAAATGAGAAATGCAACACATAGTACGGTACTCTCTAGTACCCGCTACGGCGTGCAGCCCGCTCAATTTATTTATCATCAACGGCGCTCACTGGGCGTGTGCAGACTCTGGGAGGGGACCCTTACGGCCCAAGCGCAATATAAAGCCATCTCGTGGCATCAACTAGGCCCTCGGCCTCATATCAACATCAATATAATACCGCTGCGGCGCGCAGCCCGATCCTATATTCAGTCCAGAATCACATAAGCCCCTCGGGCACAATAGTATTAAAATATTCAATCCAAACTTCATTAGAAATATTAATTAAGTTTTAAGTTTGAGAAAACGTGGCTGAGTTTGCAAAGCAGTATTAAATACTAGGACTAAGTTCAATAACATGTAAAAATGGTAAGAAAAGAGTAATAGCAATCCCTGAAGGATTCAATCAGTTGGCACGAAGCCCAAATATGGCAATCAGCTCAAATTATTATGATAACAAGTGAAATCCAGCCAAATACGCAGTAAATTCATCTACCAGGACGGACCAAGTCACAATCCCCAACGGTGCTCTACCCCACGCTCGCTGTTCGGCGTGCAAGTCACCTCAATATAGCACTACGATGTTCAAATCTGGGATTTCAAACCCTCAGGACATCATTTACATCTATTACTTACCTCGAGACGTCCAAAACTCTAGCTCGCTATGCCCTTGCCTCTCAAATTGACCTCCTCGCGCGTCGAATCTGATCAAAACCACAACGAATACATCACAATATGCTAAAGGAACAATACCCAATCGAAAATAATCAAAAAACATCAAAAATCCCGAATTGACCAACCCGAGCCCTGGGCCCACTTCTCGAAACTCAGAAATTCTTATACCAACAGGTTCCCTATCTCGCCACGAGTCTATACATATAAAGAATACCAAAATCGGAGTCTAAATGACCCCTCAAATCCCAATTTGAAATATCAAAACTCAAGCCCTAGTTCTTCCCGTTTTAGCCAAGTTTCCATGAATTTCAAGGTTAATTTCACAATATAATCGTGTTTTTAGCTTATAGGACTCGCCTCCAATCAATCCCAGTCGAAACCCTCTTCAATTCCTCCCAAAAATCTCTCAAGGTGCTCAACAATGGAGGAAAATAACATAGGCTCACGGATGAAATATCATTAAAAACCATTCTGCCAACTGACCTTTTACTCTATGCGAACTAGGGCCCACTCGCATTCGCGATGAACAAAATTTTCCTCTAACCAACTTACCCTTCGCGAACGCGGTGCCTCATCCGTGATCGCTATGCTCTAACTGATACAACTACGTCAACGCGTGCGTTGTGCTGCGAACGCGAAGAACAAATATTATGGGACTTCAAATCCTTCTATGCGAACGCGTGCAACCTCCCGCGAACGCGAAGCTCTAGATCTCAGACCTATGCGATTGCAAACCACTGAGTGCGAACGCGATGAATAAAGTTTCAGCCTCCCAATTTTCCTTTACGCGATTGCGACACCCCGCCCGCGATCGCAATGAACAAAACCTCTGCAACACATCAGGTGGAAAATCTGCAACTTCCAAATGCTAGAATTGGTCCGTTTGACCATCCGAAATCACCCCGAGGCCCTCGGGACCTCAACTAAAAGTGCCAACCCATCCTAAAACATCGCCCAAACTCGTTCCAATCATTAAAACACCTCAAGCAACAATAAAACCATCATTTCTCATCGAATTCAAGCCTAAGTTCTTCAAAAACATCCGAAATATGCATTCGATCAAAAACCTAACCAAATCACCTCCAAATGGTCTGAAATTTTGCACACACATCCCAAATCACCTAACGGAGCTACAGCAACTCCCGGAATTCCATTTTGGACCTCGGATCAAAATTTCACCTATTAACCGGAACTCGCCAAAATACTAACTTCGCCAATTCAAGCCTAATTCTACACCGGACCTCCAAAATCACTTCCGATCACACTCCTAAGTCACAAATCATCCCCCGAAGCTAACCGAATCAACGGAAATCATATCCGAGCCCTCTAACACTTAAGTCAATATCCGATTGACCTTTCCAAACTAAGCCTTCCTTAAAGAGACTATGTGTCTCACTTCTTACCTAAATTTCTCCAAACCAACTCGATCACACAAGACACGGATCACGAAGCATAATGAAGCAGAAAATGGGGAAAACAGAGCAGTAACTCACGTGATGACGGGTCGGTTCATCACATCCTCCCCAACTTAATCAAACGCTGGTCCTCGAGCGAGTCAAGAAACATACCTGAAGCCTCAAATAAGTAAGGGTATCTGCTCCGCATCTCCCGCTCGGTCTCCCAAGTAGCCTCCTCCACGAGCCGACCTCTCCAATGCACCTTTACTGAAGCAACATCCTTTGATCTCAACTTCCAAACCTGACGATCCAAAATTTTTGTTAGCTTTACATCATAAGTCAAATCACCCTCTAACTGAACTGTACTGAAATCCAGAACATGGGACGGGTCTCCAACATACTTCCGGAGCATAGAAACATGAAAAACTGGATGCACGCCTGACAAGCTGGGTGGCAAGGCAAGATCATAAGACACCTCCCCAATCCTCCTAAGTAACTCAAAAGGCACAATGAACCGCGGACTCAATTTCCCTTTCTTTCTGAATCTCATAACACCCTTTGTGGGTGAAACCATCAATAGGACCTTCTCACGAATCATATAAGATACATCTCGAACCTTCATGTCCGAATAACTCTTCTGTCTCGACTGCGCCATACGGAGTCTCTCCTGATCACCTTCACCTTCTCCAATGCATCTTGAACCAAATCTGTCCCCAACAATGTAGCCTCACTGGGCTTGAACCAACCAACTAGAGATCTACACCGTCTCCCATATAAAGCCTCATACAAAGCCATCTAAATGCTCGACTGGTAGCTATTGTTGTAGGCAAACTCTGCAAGCGGTAGAAACTGATCCCATGACCCTTCGAATTCAATAACACAGGCGCGTAGCATATCCTCCAATATCTGAATGGTACGCTCGGACTGTCCGTCTGTCTGAGGGTGAAAGGCTATGCTCAACTGTACCTGAGTACCCAACTCTTGCTGAACCGTCTGCCAAAACTGAGAGGTGAACTGAGTGCCCCGATCTGATATGATGGAAACTGGGACACCATGCAAATGAACAATCTCCCGAATATAAATCTCTGCCAGCCGCTATGAAGAATAAGTAGTGCAAACTGGAATGAAGTGCGCGGACTTGGTCAGCTTGTCTACAATCACCCAAATTGCATCAAATTTCTTTAAAGTCCGAGGGAGTCCGGTAACAAAATCCATAGTGATCCTCTCCCAGTTCCACTCAGGAATAACCATCTGCTGATGCAAGCCACCCGGTCTCTGATGCTCATATTTCACCTGCTGACAATTGAGACACTGATCTACAAACTCCACAATATCTCTCTTTATCCTCTGCCACCAATAGTACTGTCTAACCCTGTATTGTGGGCTGGTCCTGGACGGGGCTCGGACCGGGCCCGCGGTCCTAACGGGCCTGGTGGGTCGGTCCTGGCATGCTGGGCCTATATGGTGCAAAAAGCCCATGGCGGGCCGGGCACAAGATTTAAGCCCACGAGCCCGGGACCGCGAATCCCGGGATCGGCTGGCGGGCCTGGGCCGGTCATAGCGGGCCTCAACGGTAACATTTAAAAAAAAAAGGCAACGGTCAAAAATTTAAGAAATAACCGTTGGGCTGCAATTTTGACCATTTGGAAGTTGCAAAAATAGCCATTTGGCCCTCAAACTTTATATAATTACACTTTTTCCCAATTCTCAACTATAAATACCCCCTCATTCTTTCATTTTTACTCACCAATTCATCAATCTCTCTCAAT
>MU767776.1:15373-25578 GCA_026770625.1 Nicotiana glauca
TATATATATATATATATATATATATATATATATATATATATATATATATATATATATATATATATATATATATATACATACATAATATACTAGTATACTAAATATATAATATATATTATATACTACAAAACAAAATTTTTTAAAATTATGGCCCCACCCCAAACGGCCATATTGTGTATATAGCCGTTTTTTTTATTTTTTATTCAAATTACACAAATAACTTTCTCCATATATAAGAGAAATTTATATATATACATATATATATATGATTTACAAGAAATTGCCTTAAACAAAAAAAATTTTTAAAAAAAAAATGGAAATTAAAAAACCCATTAGGCCCGCTAAGCCCACGAGCCCGGCCCGCTAAGCCCGGGACCATAGTGGGTTAGGCCGTCACGGGCCGGTTCCATCCCATGAGCCCACCAAGCCCGGGACCGCCAGAGCCCAGGCCTACCAAGCCCGAGACCGCGAAGCCCGGCCCGTTAGGCCCGGCCCACAATACACCATTAGTACTGTCTAAGATCCTGATACATCTTCGCGGCACCCGAATAATGGAATACCGCAAGCTATGGGCCTCCTCCAATATCAACTCCCGAAGCCCATCCATATTGGGCACGCAAATCCGGCCTGCATCCTCAACATACCATCACCACCAAGGGTCACGTCTCTGGCATCATCATGCTGCACCATGTCCTTAAGGACAAGCAAATGCGGATCATCATACTGATACTCTCTGATGCGTTCGTATAAGTAAGACCGAGAAACCACACAAGCCAACACCGGACTGGGCTCCGAAATATCTAGTCTTACCAACCGATTGGCCAAGGTCTGAACCTCGACTGCAAATGGCCTCTCCTCAACTGGAATGTACGCCAAGCTCCTCATACTCACCACATTTCGGCTCAAAGCATCGGCCACTACATTGGCCTTCCCCGGATGATACAGAATAGTAATGTCATAATCCTTAAGTAACTCTAGCCATCTCCGCTGCCTCAAATTAAGATCCTTTTGCTTGAACAAATGCTGAAGACTGCGATGATCGGTGAATACCTCACAAGATACGCCGTACAAGTAATGCCTCCAAATCTTCAATGCATGAACTATAGTAGCTAACTCCAAATCATGAACGGGGTAGTTCTGCTCATGGGGCTTCAACTGACGAGAAGCATAAGCGATAACTCTACCCTCATGCATCAATACACAACCAATCCCAACTCACGAAGCATCACAATACACGGTGTATGAACCTGAAGCTGATGGCAAAACCCACACTGGAGGTGTGGTCAAAGCTGTCTTGAGCTTCTGAAAGCTCTCCTCACACTTGTCCGACCATACAAATAAAGCACCCTTATGAGTCAACTTGGCCAAGGGCGATGCAATAGAGGAAAAACCCTGAACAAACCGGCAATAATAGCCTGCCAACCCAAGGAAGCTACGAATCTCTGTGGCTGAGGACGGTCTAGGCCAACTCTACACCACTTATATCTTTTTCGGGTCAACCTGAATCCCCTCGCTGGACACCACGTGTCCCAAGAAAGCCACTGATCTGAGCCAAAACTCACACTTAGAGAACTTTGCATAAAGCTTCTCCTCCCTCAATCTCTGCAATACCACTCGCAAATGCTCCACGTGCTCCTCCGGACTAAGCGAGTATACCATAATATCATCAATGAACACGATGACAAATGAATCCAGATAAGGCCGAAATACATTGTTCATCAGATGCATAAATGTTGATGGGGCATTGGTCAGCCCGAAAGACATGACAAGAAACTCATAGTGACCATATCTAGTCCTGAAAGCAGTCTTATGAATATCTGAATCCCTGATCTTCAACTGGTGATAACCCGAACGGAGATCAATCTTGGAAAACAGCCTCGCTCCCTGAAGCTGGTCAAACAAATCATCAATGCAAGGCAGGGGATACTTGTTCTTAATTGTTACGTTGTTCAATTGTCTATAATCGATACACATTCTCATTGTGCCATCCTTCTTCTTCACAAATAGAACTGGCGCACCCCATGTTGACACAGTTGGCCGAATGAACCCCTTATCTAGGAGCTCCTGAAGCTGTTCTTTCAATTCTTTCAACTCCGCTGGTGCCACACGATATGCCGGAATGGAGATGGGCTGATTGCCCGGTACCAGATCAATACCAAAATCAATATTCATGTCCGGCGGCATGCCTGGCAGGTCTGCTGGAAATACATCGGGAAATTCCCTCACAACTAGAACAGAATCAATTCTAGGAGTCTCAGCTCCAACATTCCTCACAAACGCCAAATAGGAAAGACAACCCTTCCCAACCATACGTTGGGCCTTCAAGAAGGAAATAACTCTGCTAGGGACATAATCAGTCACACCTCGCCACTCGATCCATGGTACACCCGGCATAGCCAAAGTGACTGTCTTAGCATGACAGTCTAGAATAGCATGACACGGAGATAACCAATCCATGCCCAGAATAACATCAAAGTCCACCATGCTCAATAGCAATAGATCAATTCGGGTCTCCAGACCCCCAATAATCACAACACATGACTGGTACACACAGTCTACAATAACAGTATCGTCCACCGAGGTAGACACATGAACAGGTAAGGAAAGAGACTCCCGGGGCATACCCAAATAACGAGCAAAATATGAAGACACATAAGAGTAAGCAGAACCGGGATCAAATAATATTGAGGCATCTTTGTGGCAGACTGAAACAATACCTGTAATGACAGCGTCTGAGACAATGGCATCTGTCCTGCCCAGCATAGTATAAAAACGAGCCTGGCCATCGCCTGATTGACCTCCACCTCTGGGACGACCCCTGGCTGCCTGATCTCCACACCTAGCTGGCTGGGCGGGTGGTGAAGTAACTGGAGCAGAAGTCGAGGGCTGGCCCCTCTACTGATGCTGACTGCCACGAAGTCAAGGGCACTGCCTCCTTAAGTGACCAAACTCTTCGCACTCATAACAACTGCCCGATGCTGGAGATGGGGACTGAAGGGAACCCCTAGCACCGGAGTGACTAGCAGATGCACTCGGCGCAGAAAAACCCTGAGTTGATGGGGCATGAGATGAACTCTGAGCTGGGAGGGCGCTGAGTGAAGACAGGCCCTGCTGGGACCCATGATGACCATGGCCTGAAGATCCCCCACGATACTCTGGACGGGCCGACTGAGCAGGTCTAAAAGAACAACCTCTACCATGCTGGGACTGGCCCCTCGAAGGAGCACCACTGTAACTGCCCGATCCACGAGGCCTTTTGGCCTCTCTCTCCTCTCGCTCTCTACAGCGAACTGACTCAATATCCTTAAGATGACTCAATACTATACTTCTGCAATTTTTGTGCAAATCCAGGATAATTCGAAGTCAGTTGATCGTTAGCTAGTTGTGTGGATTGTTGCTGAGGAGACTCAAGGTAAACCTGTTGCTGCGTTCGTAGGCTTCAGAGTTACCTTTCAGTTTTTGTATTGTACTGTTTATCCTTATTTCGGAACAGTAGTATTAGAGGATTTCTAGCAAAACTCTATAGAACTTATAACTTGTACTACTGGTTTTGGGACCGTAAACTTGGTCTTCTAATGATTGGTTAGTTTGTCTCATCAATTGGGATAAGACTACCAATAAAGTTGTTCCACAGTGCACAGAATAGAGTAGACCATGTAGGTTATTAAGCAACTAATTACCATACGTAACTCTTCCTATTTAATTAACCACATTCAATTTTGTACTAATGGTGTTTCCATTTTGTACAAGTGATTAATTACATTCATTAACAATCCCCAACCATGTACTGTTACTTTACCACTGCTCTATAGTATTTAAACTCGTCCTAAACATCTCAAATTATTCATCCTATTGTTTAGCTCTTCTCTCAGGTTATTTCAGTGCAAAACACACATACGAGAAGAGCCAAAGTAAGAAGCCATTCTCATCTTAATTTGTTGTTTATGTTGCTTATATTACTGCTAAATAAGTAATATAATTGCGTTTAATCTTTCTACTTTCTGTAGTAACTATAATGTTTATACAATCAACTTTTTCTGCTTGACAAGATATAATAGAATGGGCACATCATCAAATAGTGATTAAACATTTTATTTTTATTTGGATTACATAAGTTGAGTTTAAACGAAAAAATATGATTTGTATAGCTGATTCCAACTTCTTGCGCATCTATCACTAAATGCAATAAGATGAAGTCATGATTTTGCCATAGGAAAACTGATTTATTTATTTTTTTTCAAAAATTTCTGGCACTTTCTTCCTGCATTTTGAATATACTAACAAAGCTGTGTTATTAATGGTGCAGTGACAAGTGCAAAGATGAGTAGCAGATTGGTTCTTTTATGTATTGTTTGTGTTTTTGTGCAAACAACATTTGCGAGGAAGCTTCTACAATTTCCATCCGGAAACATCCTCGGCTTTGGCGGAATTGACCAAATTATCGGAAATGTTGCCGGCGGTGGTGGTGGAGGTGGCGGCGGAGGGGGAGGAGGAGGTTCAGATGGTGGAAACGGTTGGGGAATTGGAGGTGGATCTGGCTTTTTTAAAGGACCAGGCAATGCCGGCGGTGGTGGTGGCGGTGGCGGAGGAGGAGGAGGTGTGAATGGTGGGTTTGGAATTGGCGGGGGTAGTGGATCAAGTAACAAGGGAGGTGGTGGTGGCGGTGGTGGAGGAGGAGGAGGCGGCGGCGGTGAAGACGGCGGAAATGGTTTTGGTGGCGGAGCTGGTCAAGGCTATGGAGTGGGAGTAGTGGCGACTCTTGATCCTACTATTGAAGATTGAATAAGGCCTTTTTTTTTTGTGATCACCATTTTCACCATATTTTGCTCAAGTATAGGTTTAGAATAAATAAATAAATAAATAAGAGGGAAATTGTGGCATACCATGTTCTTTTAATGAATTTTTTTTTCACTGAATAATGTTATAGGTATTCCTGATTTTATCGATTTTGAGTTTGAGAATTGTCTTTGAAATTATGTTTTATTGATATAATTTCAATTACTCCACTCCAGTTTTGGTTCTTGTGATACTTCATTATTCCAGGTTTAATCCTCGTATTATTCAACTGATTTAACTCAGTTAAACGTAATGTGTAGTTTAGATACCTAAAGCTAATTTACCATAAATTTTTATTTTTCCATTACGGAAATGCAGCATTACTTTCCGTCCTCCTTAGTGATTTTAAAATTGTTAAAGAATAAAATATAAAATTTAATTAAGAAATTGCATTTTAAAAATTCAACTCTGATTGCTGACAAAAGGATTAAAAAAATGGACTATATTAGATATGCTTTTAAACACAAAATTTAAAACTTCTTCGTCTTCCTATTCTGTCGACTTGATCATTATTACTGCATTCCTCCGATGTGTGGTATACTTTGCTTCCTGGGCATCAATTAAAAGTTAATCCATTCGATCTATTTGTTTTGTTGCTTTAGTTTTAAATTTTAGAATTTTTTAATTCATTACTTTTCAAACACCAAAAAAATGGAATTCTCGTGGGCATTTTGGTCTTGGAAGTAGCGACGAATATTTACACCCCCAGAATGGGTCCTTACTTAGACCAGCGTAAACGCAAAATATTTCATACACTGAATTGCCCTTTTAGAATCTACTAATTGGAATAACGTAAGGATTAAAACTACAATATCACGAGGATCAAAAGTGCTATTTGAATAATTTAGATACTACTTCGTTTTTAGCGGGTTCCAAAACTTATTTATTTGATGTGCTTTTTAAATTTCTTTTTAATCAAATAGGTAGTGGGAAATAAGAAGGGAATTATAAGATGAGGAACTAATAGTCTGTTTGGCCAAGCTGGAGAAATCAGTTTATTTTGAAAAGTATTTTTTTTAAGTGCTTTTGAAAAAAGTACTTTTGGAGAAAAGCAGTTTGTGTTTGGCTAATTACTCTGAAAAACACTTTTGAGCAATAATTGTGTTTGTCCAAGCTTTTCAGAAAGTGCTTTTAAGTATCAAATTACGAATAAGGACATGAATAGATTTACTTTATACTTAATATTATAACTAAATAAATAATCTCAAAATTTTGTTATTACATGCAATAATTAAATCTTTTTATTTTATTTAAGTATAATATGAAAATAAAATTAAAAAGTGCTTAATTCTTTTAATATAAGTTAAATATATTAAAAATCATTCAACAAATATAAAAGCATTCACCGCTAAAGTCACTATATATTAGAAAGCTATCCTAAAATTAAGAAGAAATATTTATAAATTAATATCCTAAGTATTAGGTTCAACGGTTATTTTGGTATATACTATATTTTGTTAAGGGCATTTTTTGTAAGAAGAAAAGTCAAAACTGCTTCTGCTTTTGGGAGGAAGCTATTTTTTTCTGCTTCTCAGAAACTGCTTCTGCTTCTTCCCAAAAATACTTTTTTTCTCAAAAAAGCTTGGCCAAACACCTCAAGTTAGGAAAAAAAAGTGCTTTTGGGAAAAAAAGTATTTTTGGCCTCTTGAAAAGCTTGGCCAACCAGGCTATAAATCGGGAATCAAATGCCTACTTACAAGGTGAACATTCAAATAACCACGCAACGGAACGCCTAGTAAGATTTTCTTTTTGGATGTAAAATTTTTGTACTCTGCTATCCATTTTTGTAGTTTATTTAACTGTACTCTGCATTTTTTATGATAGGCTATAATTGCGCATTTTAGTCGTTTATTATACTATAATTTACTGCACTTTAATTGAGTTTGAGCTTTAATCGCTAGTATTTTGCACTAATTATGTATTTTATGCCTTAAAGGAATTATTCCGAGCTATGTAGATGTTATGGAATGAATTCAAGTGATTTAGAACTTTGAAGTCTGAGTAAAAGCCCAACGAATCAAGTCGGGATCGTGTTCGGGGATCGACGAATGATAGTTAAGAACGAAACGAAGAATCGAGCAGGCATACGGTGCATTGTCTAGTAAAATGCACATAACTTTTCCTTCATAATTCCGTTTGGGCTCCACAATATATCGTTGGAAAGCTATTTGAAAGGAATACAACTTTCATGTTTTGCATTTTTGCAAATTCCCACTACTACAGTGCGCCGCGCCTTTGGAAATTTTTTGCAGCATGTCAAAATCAGCAATATGAGCTTTTGCACTGTCGCCCCACATGGCGCGTCGCCCCTATGCGGTGCGGTAGTGCAAATTTTACATAGTGAGTGTCCTATTTCGCGGGGGAGAAGGTATTTTCTTCTAGGCCCGACCCTAGTTGGTATAAATACATGTAAACACGCTATTTTGAGGAAGGAAGACATACTTTGACATAATTTAGACCTAAGGAGGCTAAGGAGAATCCCTAAGGATGCAAGAACACACTAGGAGCAAGGCGGAGAACTCTTCTACGAGTTTTTTACTTCTTTCTTCCTATTTTCATTATTAGTTATGAATTCTAGTATTGTAGTTATGCATACTATTATGAATAGCTAATTATTATCTAGGGTTTTGATGGAACCTATTGGTGGATGATTTTCCTGTTACGTTAATATAGATTTGTTGTAGCTTTTTCTCTATTTGTTCAACTATATTATTATTGTGGTTGGTTGAAGAGCTCTCAATCGACTGTGCCTATTTAGTGTGTATTACTCGGGAGAGAGTGCATATTTTGGTAGTTGTTGAACAACATCACTAAAGGTGGAATTAGGGATAATGGAACCTTGGATGCGATCCGAGTGAGTCGTACTTAATGCCAGCTAGCGTAATTCGGGAGAATATATCTAGTAAATTGTGGTAATTACTCAAGAGAAAGTTACAACAGTCAGAGCGCTCATGATCGGTAGAGAATACTTAGGCGAATTTATAGAAAACACAACGGGAAGGATTCCGATAATAGGAAAAATCACAACTCTATACCTCCTTAATCTTGTGTCTAACCCTTAATATCTTTAGTTGTTAATTTACTATTTTAATTTATTAATTAATTATTTATACACAAGAATCTTAATATCTATAAGTTAGGAATTATTCAAGTTTGTCTTCTTGGTGATAGTAAACAGTTGTAGCTAAATCTTAGTTCTATGTGGGATTCGATTCTGGACTTGTAAACCGGATTATATTTGCAACAATCGCTTAATTTTTTTTATAAGGCATAGTTGGACGTGATCAATTTCCACTTTTGGATTGGATGTACTTTCAAAATTTTGAATTAAATCTTGAATTATAACGTTACATGCATGTTTAATTAATAATTCATTACATATGTTAAATTGTGAAACAATTTTTAACAGTTAAGAGAGTTGTAGAGGTATATTTGAATGCAAACTGATTAAGATGGTGTTTTAATTGTTAATTGTCATACAATTCCGCCTGCAAAAAAGAGCAATTGGGTAGCTAATTACCATAACGTAACTGTTCCTATTAAATTAATCACATTCAATTCTACACTTAGTTCTGGTGTTTCTGTTTTGTAGTAGTGATTAATTACATTCATTTATAATCCCAGCCATGTACTGTCTACAGTATTTAAACTTGTCCTGAGCATCTCAAATTAAAGAATGCCGAGAGGTTGTGAGTTCGAGTCTTCCCAATAACAAGTGGGAAGTTTTCGAAGGAAAGAATGACGAGGTTCTATTTGGAAACAACCTCCCTACCATGGATCTGCTTATACACTACCCTCTCCAAACCCCACTAAGTCAAATTATACTTGGTTTTTGTTGTTGCTGCTGCTAAGCATGTGAAATTATTCATCCAATTGTTTAGCTCTTATCTGAGGTAATTTCAGTGCAAAACACATATACGAGAAGAGCCAAAGTAAGAAGCCATTCTCATCTTAATTTGTTGTTAATGTTGATTATATTCTGCTAAATATGCAACATAATTACATTCGTCTTTCTATTTTTTGTGGTAATAATTGTGTTTAGATAGTTAATTTTTTTTTACTAATTAAGGGGTCCTACTTTATGGTATAGTGTTAACAGCAAGTGCAAAGATGTTTAGCAGATTGGTTCTGTTGTTTGTTGTGTGTGTTTTTGTGCAAACAACATTTGCAAGGAAGCTTCTGCGATTTCCATCTGGAAGCATCCCCAGCTTTGACGGAATTGACCAAATTATCGGAAATGTTGCTGGTGCCGGCGGTGGAGGTGGATGGGGAGGAGGAGGAGGTTCAGATGGTGGATGGGGAATAGGAGGTGGAGCTGGATATTTTACTGGATCGGGCAGTGGTGGCGGTGGCAGTGGCGGTGGGGTGGATCAGGCATCAGTGGAGGTGGTAGCGGCGACGGCGGTGGAGGCGGCAGAGAAAACGGCGGGGGTTGTTTCGGTGGCGGAGCTGGTGAAGGACACGGAAATGTGGCGTTTGATCCTACTATTGAAGGTTGAGTTACATAGCTTTTGGTGATCATTTATTTTCACCGAATTTTGCTCAAATAATATATGTTTATAACAAAGAAATAAAATCAAAGGGAAATTGTGGCAAACCATATTCTTTAATAAACTTTTCTTTTTTCGCTAAATGTTGTTATTGTTATTCCTAATTTTGTCGATTTTGATTAGAATTCTTTTTGAAAGTAATATAAGTCAATTACTCCACCTTTTATTAGGCAGAGTAGTACCTACCATATCCTCAAATCAATGATATTTAGAAAGAGATTTTTTTTATTCTTATATACTATTTAAAATTTTATTACCCTTAATATTCATGTTTAAGACTTTTTGATATGTCTCACTAACTGTAGCATGATCTGACCTTTTCACACGGCTCATCTTCACACCAAAATATATCTCTATATTTATTTAATATCAAAAAGAGTTTAATACATCTCTTAAGAATGACGTGGGATAGCCTTAATTTTAAAAGTATTTGTTTAAACTAGCCTTTATCTCTTTTCTAATTTTATCTTTTCTATGATTTGGAGATTTTCTCAGCTATTTTCTGTTGGATCACACTCAATACTTATAGTATATACTTATTTACAATTAATCTATAATTTATTTACAAATTTTATACATTATTTCAACAAAGTTAAACACAACTTAAATATAATTTTTGTACAAATTTTATACAATGTATCTTTTGTATATTTTGTATTTGATTTATACATAGTAAAAATAACTTCTTTTCAACTAATTATATATTATACAACTTATCTGCAACTTTCATACATTATTTCTACCCAGTTATATATAACTACTATATCATACAACTTAAATATAATTTTTATACAATATTATATAAGAATAAAAAAAATC
>MU767777.1:4229-14367 GCA_026770625.1 Nicotiana glauca
GGTGGTGAAGGTCCCATAAAAACAGGAACGCTAGGCGGTGGATACTGTTGATTGGGAGGCGGAGCTTGGGTATCGTAGGGGTTTCTCCCCTGATGGTAGTGATGATTTGGCGGGTTTATAGAAGGGCCGGGATGAGAGTATCCTGGCGTATGCCCTAATGTAGGGGTGACAGGTGGTTCAGGGCTCTTTTGCACTTTGGCCAGGGCCAACTGCATTGCATTCATTTCCAACCCCATTCTTTCTATTCTTTCTATTGCCTCTTTCAGTAATTGGCCCACTGGCCTTTCTTCCTCGGTACTGTGTTCTGAAGCAGACATGCTCGGTGGTATTGGACCCTGTGATCTGGTTCGGTAATGGTGTGATTCCAGAATGTTTCAACAACTAACTGTCTGGATTTTTTGGAAAAATAGCAAACTTGTTAGCGTTAGAGTTTCAACAAATTTGGAAATCGCACATTGGGGATGCAATGTTCCTAGACAGTAAACCATTTCTAACATGCCTTTGATTCTTATCACATGCGTCATTCCAGCTTTCTTATTTCTGTGCCCTTTCGATCGTCTTTAAAACTTTATTAATCCCCTTTTTCTTTTTCTTTTTAGTAGTGGTCGAATCTTATGTGGATTGCCTACGTATCATGTCCCCGCATGAATCAGACCGAGCGTAGTTCTGACCGTATGTAAAATGAAAGAAAAAAACATATTGTTTATTGCCCCAAAATTCTGCTTACAAAGCTAAGACATTTGTACAAGGAAAGCATAAAAGAAGTAAATACAAACTTTAAAGGACAAACAGACTCTTGAAAGAAAAACACATACTCTACTAAGCATGTTCCAAAGCTTTTATCTTCTGTGCTCGTGAGGCGTTGTTCAGCCTTGCTGCGGATTTCGGTGTGAGATCTTTTTGCAGACTTCTCAGTTCCGCCATGATTTGGTGGACATATCCCATAACTGAGGAAAGAAGGGTGGTACGGGGCATTTGCTTACATGTTAAGCACCTCATGGTGATGTAGCGCCCAATTTCTTCGATTCTAGCCCTGACCCTGTCCTTTTCTCTAAGCAGCTGCTTCTATCTGTTGATTCTTTGTCCCCAATATCCGAGCGTTGCTGGTGGCTTGGTCCAGGAGCTTATCCACTTGTTTCTCCATCCGTGCCATTAAGTTGTAGCAACGGTCCCTATCCACCCTGGCGTCTCGGGCTTGCTTGAAGACCTGCTCCTTGAGAGTGGTATTTGTTCCCCTTAGGCCCGTGATGATCTCCTCATAATCTCTTTTTAACTGTTGTAGATGACGTGCTCGTTGGTGTGCCGCCCTTCTCCACCTGGTCCGAATTGAGGAGAGCAGCTTCCGCTTTCTCCAAGTCTTCCCTATGTTCAAGGACTTTCTTTTCTAAGTCATTTATGAGCAACTCATCAGCCCGACTTCTTCCTGTTCTTTCTGCGGTCGATTTCATCTCTTGGATTTGGTCCTGGAGTGCTTGCTTTTCATGTGCCCAATCAACCCTTTCTTGATCAAAATCAGCTTGCTGTATGTCCATGGCGGCTTCTAGTATTCCCTTATCCTCTCTCAGGGTGTCAATACGGGATTGAAATTCTCGTGCCGTTTCACTTTTAGCCTTCTCGACTCTGGACTCTATCTCCCTTTCCCAGTCGACCGCGTACTTTATCGACCTTTCTGCTCTTTGTTCGGGTACTGCCTGGTTGTGGAACCACTCGAGGTATGCAGGGCTTACTTTTCCTTGTTCTCGATCGTCGACCATTTCATCGATGTCGGAGAGTCGACTACCAAACCATACCTTCTGTGCATACGATTCTCTTGGGAGTTCCTCTGTCGTGAATTCCCATACGAACGGACGCATATCTTCGGTCGGGGGCCTTTTCTGTTCCCTCCCTAACTGGCGCATGACGCGCAATGGGGCGTATGGCTGGAAGCCCCTGAAACCCATTAGTATGTAGAACGGGCGATAAGTTGACATGTGCATAACCTTAGCAGAGGGGAACCAATAATAGTTCCAAGTGAGTTTGTCCGCTCTCAGGGAACTAAGCGATTCCTGCCAGGCTCTCAATCCGTTCGGGAGATTACAACGAGCAGCCCTGCTTAGATGACAACGAATGTAGTTCAGCCAATCTACGTTGAAATTTATCATGATCGGGTGATGATAGAGATGCTCTATGAACCACATTTGAAGCAAGATATTACACCCTTCGAAATAATCTCCGCCTTCTCGACATCGAGTTAACGCCCGAAAAATGTCTCCCAAGATCATAGGAAGAATAGTATGTTCTTCGCTGCTCTGCAAGTATGAGACCACCACTGATAAACAAATTCTGATACGCCCATCATGTTCGGGAAAAACCATGGTCCCTAGAAAGGCAATCATGAAGGCAAAAGTCCTCAAATCTCTCCAGGCGTCATAACTTAGTTGGTTGACAAATTCTGTGTTCGAGAATTTTTCAAATCCTTCCTTGTCACCAAACCTGTCATAAAGATATTCCAAGGGAACCCATCCTTCGTTTAAGCAATCCATTGGGACTCGACGGAGGCTCAATTTCTTCAAGAAGTTATTTACACCCACTTTCCTGGGAGCTGCGGGTTTCTTTCTGTGAAGATCCTTCCCGAATCCTGTGAGCCCGCCCAATTCTTCTAAGGTGGGTGTCATCTCGCAGTCTCTGAATCTGAAGACATTGTTCGTGGAGTCCCAAAAACTCACTAAGGCCCCAATCAGATCCCTGTCCGGCTCAATTCCCATGATGTCTGGAAGAAACTTAAGGTGCTTGAAGACTTGATTTCTTTCCCAGGCAGCAAAACTAGCCCACCAATCATGGAGAAGGCTCGGGGTCTTATCTCGAATCATGAACATAGGAGGAGTCTCATCTCTTGCCCTTTTCTGACCAATTCTTTGTGGAGGAATCATGCTGATCCTAGAAAAGATAAAAAATGAAACTTAAAAACTTTCCTAAACCTTAGAGAAAATCTTTATTATTATTATTTTTTTTTTATAAAAAAAACTGATCTTGTTAGTACGGCCTTTCAGCACTTGAAGAAGATTTGAAGGCTGTGTAACAGAATCTGGTATGACACATATGTACTGTTCTTGAGAAATCAGTCCTTCGGCGCCCTTTTGTAGGCGTTTGGCTGTTTTCCAAGAATGACATTACCTTGACTAAAGGCATTTGTTTAACCCCTACATTTACCATTTTTATTTTTGAAAAGCAGAATTATTATTCATTTTTTTTTTTTAAATTAGTTGAGCCCGACATGGGTTGCCTACGTATCCCACGTCCGGTGAGAATCAAACTTGCGTAGTTCGACCGAACAAACTACCTTATTAGAAAAAAAAAGACCTCTTTCTTCATCCTTTTTTTTTCAAAATTTACTAGAGTTTTGGTATTATTTGGCATTTTCGAGACATGTGATTAAATCCCTTAACTCTATACACACTGGTATTTTTCTTTTCTTCGAACCCATTTTTTCTAATTTTTTTTTTTTTTCAAATAAGCCGGTCAGCATGCAAGTCCGAAACAAATAAATGCACAAACAGGATGCATCATAGTGGTCTTTTTTTGTTTTCAGGTACATCTGTCCTAGACAAACCCAACCTCTGTGTTGAGCCTCCTAAGTCAAAAATGCACATGATGCAAACAAACGTTCCTACTAAGGATCCGGCATGAGGCTTTGTTATTCTAAATTGATATCCTGTTGGAGAAAGTATCTAGACTGGCTTACTCGAGCAGACAACTGGAGCCGAGGAGGGTCAGTGTACCGGTAGCATGGCTTTCCGGCTTAACTGGTGGTACTCCCCGCCTAAAACATGTGTGACTAAAATCCTTCACCGGGTGCCAAGCACCTCGGCTATCTCAAGAAGGACGGGCTATGTCCAGCAAATGCCCGATATTAAATTCAAGAAGACTCAGAAAGAAGGGGGTATCGGCACAGTTTATATACAGTTCACAAAATATCAAAGCGGTAAAAGCAACATTTAGCACATTAAGGCAAACTAGAAAATCAGATATATATTCAATAAGCCAAATACAACAATTATTCAAAGCTCGAATTCTTAAACCCTGAACCAGTGGTTCTGGGTTTATTATCCCCAGCAGAGTCGCCAGAGCTGTCACACCTCCTTTCGGCACGCCCACCCCGAGGGAGTGTATGAAGGAGTTTTTTCCAATTTAAGTGACAGTATTCGAAACGGGATTATTTTTTATTTATTTCAGAGTCGCCACTTGGAATAAATTAAAGTGTCCCAAGTCACCGATTTATTTAAATCCCGAGTCGAGGAAATTTCGACTTTCCAAATGAAGTCTGCGAACCAGAAATTCTAAGTAAGGAATTCTGTTGACCCGAGGGAAGGTGTTAGGCACCCTCGGATCCCGTGGTTCTAGCACGGTCGCTTAAACTATTATAAATGGCCTAAATATCTGATTTTAATACATGTTATAACCTATGTGCTTCTAATCAACTTTAAACCGCTTTTATTTTTTAAGCCGTATCTTTAAAAATTTCAAAAAAAATGGGCCTAATCTCAATCCTCTAGGTCCAACGTGTGTCTGGGTCGTCCATTTTAATCTATGCCAAGTAAAACGAAACCATCGACTCTTGATAATACTTTAGTCCGTGTAAATGTCTATCGAAGTTGTTTTTTTGATTAACTTATGCAAAGCATTGATGCGTGAAGCGATTTCATTTTTAACTAAAATTCGTTGCTAAATAATCGGGATTGCATCTGATTTAAATAAACTCTTAAGAAGACATGAGCACATATATCCTGATTTTATTACGTCTCGACCTCTCTTACCAACTAGATCAAAAATATTTATTCGCACGCGGCTTGTTAAAATAGGACAATCGATTAGTGAAGGCTACAAACTAAATAAAGAGATTAGCTACTGAATTGCAAGGCTAATTCTAATGATTCATTATGAAACTATCTACTTGGAACTTAACTGTTTTTGTCTAAACCTTAGTCATCACAAGCTTTGAACGAAAATTCAAACTTAGTACTAATGTTGACAAAATTTATATGCTAACGAGGAATGTCGACTCAATTTTACAGTCCACGATTTAAATCGAAGCATACAACAGTTTTAGTTATACAAATATACCTTACAACTAACAAGCATATATAAAAATCTAATCTAATTCTGAAATAAACAAGCAGTGATCCAAGAGCGTAAACCCAGCAGGCGTTCCTATTTCCAGCTTAATTCAAGTCTACACCACAACGAGTTCGAAATTGTGTACCTGGAATTTCAAACAACAAAAATGGAGAAAAGGAAGATCAGTAGCTGGTTCTCAGCAAAACAACACAACAATACAGCAGCCAGCAGGAAAGATATATTCCAGCAAAGAGACCAAAGAACCAACGGCCAAAATGGAAAGAAATCCCAGCAATGATTAGAACCAAAAACAAGATATTTACAGCAGTTAAAATGTTAACTTCAGACAACCAGACAGCAGCGATACAAGACCCAAATAGCTCAAAGGAAACCTTCGGATAACTTAAAACCTCAAGTAAGAAGGATAGAAACAAGGACAGGCTTAGATGTTTCTGATCTTAAGCAAATGAAACAATGTTATATGGGGGCAGGATTGCTCAAGGCTGACTTTAAAATCTTCTAGCTAATCCTTTCAAAACTCTCCCAAATGATCGCTAGAAGAAACCTTAAAACTGGTGGCTAAAAAGGAATCTAAAGCTGATGGTTGAGGCTCTCAAAAACTGATGGTTAAAACTGTGTATATTAGAGTGTATATTAGCCTCTCTCTCTTAAATTCTCTCTTCTATATCCTGCTTTCTAGAATGTCTATCCCTATCTCCCCTCTAAGACTCTTCTCCTACCTTATATAACCCAAATGACAGCCTTCAGCTCTATTTTTTTTAAAAGTTTCAGACACTGAAAGCCCATGTTATTCCCTCTATATTTCCCACTTTCAATTGTCTAAGTATGGGTTTTATTATTAAACAAACCCTGAAGTGCAGAAACTGGTGGAACACCCTGCTGTCCAGCAGGTTCCACCAGCCTATTTCCATGTGTATTGCACTCTTTTGATCATTAACTGATGTTAGATTCTGATTTCCATTACTTATGTTTAAACAAGCTGTAATTCTGCATTAATGGACAGCCTTTCACTTAGTTTATTCATTAGCTTTAAGGGTGCATTGAGTACCATTTAATTGGCCAACTAAACTCTGTATTTATCATAATTAAACAGCTATATCCGATTCACTTCCTAATTCACAAACAACAAACAAATCAGGCTTTGATTCAACAGTGGTCTTGGACCAAACTAACAGTGTTAATCTCTGTCCAACATTCTAATAGGCAGACTAACGAGATTAATCGACGACATTTGTTTAGTCGATTACAACACGTATAATCGATAACAAATAGTCGACATATTAATCTAGTGATTCACAATACTTAGACCAAAACTAGAAAAAAATACGAAACTAATTATTCGACGACGCTAATCGAAACGAATACATATTCTATGGCAAACACAATCAAATAGACAATCAGAAACAAAAATTGACCAAATAAAAGGTCTGAGAGGAGAAACAGAAAAATTGAGAAACAATCGACAAAAATGAAAAAAGAGTAATAACACCACTGAACTAACAAACAAATATATAAAAAAATATAGATGAAGATAGAAGAAAGAAATGAAATACATCAAACAATGAAAAAGAAGGAGGGACAGACGGACTTGGACCATTTTGAACTTCGAAACCTTTTTGAGGCCAAACGGGCTTTAATCGAGTGTTCTCAAGTGAGAACACTTTGACTAAAACCCATTGGAAACTCAAAAATCCTCGAACAGGATCGAAAGATTTTCCAGGGTTCTTGGGGCCCATGTTGGGGTTCGAACGGTCTGGGTTCGATTTGAACCTAAACCATGCTGGTTTGGTTGTGAGGGAGGTCAGGCGAGGGATGTGTGTGAGTTTGGGATCAAAGGGAGGGGGCGCCGCCACTGGGATCCCGTGGCGGCGGCTAGGGTTCTTGACTTGAAATCGATGTTCGAGGAGTCTGGGCTTGATTCGAAAGGAGCCAAAGGTGTTCTGGTGGTAAGGTAGGTCCGGGGTTACAGGGTGTAAGTTTCATGGCCATCGGAGCTGGTTAGTTCTAGTTCGAATCTTCGATTGAAGATTCGAGAAACTCCAGCTTGATTCGAGATAAGCCCTATTTGGGGTTGGAATGAGGAGGTCTCGGAGGTGCTATGGTGTAAAAATGGGGGTTATTGGCCTACCGGAACCGCCGTGAGGCGATTTCCGATAGGCGGTGGGCCGCGGTTTGACGCTGAGAGATTTGGTCTCTGAAAGCTCAGAGACGAGGAGGGTAGGGGTTGGCTTGGGGGGGCTGGGTGTATTTAGTATATTATATACGATATAGGAGATTGAATCCAGGCCATTAGATCAATTTAGATCAACGTCCCGGATCAATTCTCTTCTATGGAACGGGGTCATTTGGTATGGCAACGGGGTCGTTTGGTTTAGTGAATGGTCGGGTCGATGGCAGATAGGCATGGGTCGGGTGAGACGGGTTGGGATGGATTGATCTTGTCCATTGATCACGGTGTAATCTAACGGCTCAAAGGACACGTGACAAATACGACGTCGTTTGGACGTCGTATTGGCCAGGTCCCGTTGGACCGGGCAGGGGTTTACATTTTGGGCCTGATAAGGTCTAATTTTGAACAGCCCAGTCTGGTTTGCTCCCTTTTCCTAATTTTCTTCATCTTTTAATCAATCAAAACTATAAAAATCCTAAGTCTCAAAAATACTAATTAAATTCTAATTATAGAATTGAGTCCTAAATGCAATATATATATTTTTTTTTATTTTTAATTAATTTAAACAAATAAACACGCATACACAAATGCAAACAAAAATTCACGAAAATCACACCCAATGCAAAACTATTTTATTTTGAATTTTTAGGAATAATTCTCATACAGGGCAAAAATCACGTGCTCACAAGGGTCTCTTGGAGCGCTGGAGTAGTAGTTGTTGTAGTAGGCGTACCGGGTGCATGTGCTGTAACTGGATCTTCTGGTGGTACCTCAGCGGCGCGCGGATGTTTTGGTTGCTCCTCGGGCGTGTCCTCGACCTCTACCCGGGTCCGGCCTCTAACGGCGACAGCAGGGGGCGCGGGTGCCCGGTCCTCTCGTGTACCACGTGTCCTCACCATCAGTAAGAGAATAGAAGACAGAAGTTTAGAATTGGTGTCAAAACATCGCACAATAAGGAATTCAAAAGAAATGAAGATTTTTCCTAAACAGGTGCATAGCCTCTCGTAGATAAATACGGATATCTCTGTACCGATCAGCGAGACTCTAATAAACCGGCCTGTGTCCCGTGACTCCTATGAACTTAGAGCTCTGATACCATCTTGTCACGACCCTAGTTCACCAATTGTGAACACGTCATGAAGGCACCTAGTCTTCGCGATCAGGTAAGCCTAACACATTGTGGAAGTAATAACATTTGCAAAATTTATAATCAAAACTAAATAACAGGAATAATGTATACGGTTGCCACCTGGCACATACACTTTAACACTTTAAAAGTTATGAAACTATCCCCAAGAAATGGAAACTCACGGGCAACACAGGCTAAGAATACTACATAACACTGCTCTAATCATCCGGAAAGTCTATAACAAGGAGGAATAGAATAGCATCTAGCCAACTAAAGGGTAGAGTGAGAGGGAGACTCTCCGGTCTGCAGACGCGGCAGATATACCTCAAGTCTCCGAAATGCTCCCTGCAGCTACTGATAATGCGCATGCGCAGAGGTACCTAGATCTGCATATGAAAAATATGCGCAGAAGAGGCGTGAGTACACCACAGCAGTACTCAGTAAGTGCCAAGACTAACCTCGGTTGGGTAGTGACGAGCTAAGGTTAGGGCCCTACTGAGGCAGAACAATAAGATAGCAAAGTATTAACAGTGTTGAAGTCTGATGAAAACTAATGAACACAGCAGTGTGGTACGACAGTTCAATGAAATATAATACTGTAAGAAAAAACAGGAACACATAGTAAATACAGCTAAATTACAAGAATACCGATGAGGGTCTCCCAGGATACCGTCATGTAGCCCTTTTCTCAACTGTCCAATGGATCTTCCGGAACACCGTCCCGCAGTCCAATTCACATATCAATATCAAGGATCTCCCGGGATACCGTCCCGTAGTCCCAAAATAAAAGTATAGGGGGATCTCCCGCGATACCGTCCTGTAGTTCCAAAATAAAAGTTCAGGGGGATCTCCCGGGAATCAAACCCGTAGTCCCAAAGTAAATATGCAGGGCGTCTCCTGGGAATCAAACTCGTAGTCCCAAAGTAAATGCGCAACCAACATCAGAGAAATATTCAGAAATTGAAGTGCAACAATACAAGGCAACAAATAATACTGGCCTACTTGCTCCATGTAATCACAGTTAAGACAATTTAAATAAATAGGCAACTTGGATCAATTAAACATGTTCTTCTATGCTAGCACGGGCTATAATAGCAAATAAGGTAAAGCAATTATGAAAGAAAATCCAATTTAAGTATTTAAGTAAAAATCCGGGTTTCAACAATTAGCTCAAGTACGTGCTCGTCACCTCACGTACAAGGCATTCAATTACTAATTATCACATCCTAAGTGACGAAGTCCCCCACAAAAGGTTAGGCAAGCCACTTACCTCGAACCGGTGCGAAATCAACTAGGGAACGATGCCCTTGCCACGAGTATCCGACTCCAAATGGCCCAAATATATTCAATTCAATTACAAATCGTAAATAATATTGTAAACAACTGATTCCACTACTGAAATTAAATTTAGGGTGCAAAAATGGGTAAAATAACCAAAATGCCCCTCCAGCCAATATCTCGTAATCAAATAATTTTCATATTTTCAGAACCCCCGTACTCTCACGAGTCTAACCATATAAAAATCTCCCAAATCGGAGGTCAAATGCCCACTCAAAATTACAAAATTAAGCCTAAGAAGTTTCACCCATTTTTCACAATTTTAGACCTTGAATTTGAATTCTAATGGTTGATTTAGCTAGGAAATGATGGAATATAGCTAGAAGGGATCAAAGCAACGTTACCCAATGATCTTCTCTTCAAAATCCACTCAAAATCGCCTTCTC
>MU767777.1:16274-32105 GCA_026770625.1 Nicotiana glauca
AATAGTATCGATAAATTTAAACAATTTATGAATTCCGAGAAATGTTTTTAAATAAAATAAATATTTATTTCAAGATTAAAATAATTACAATATATATATATATATATATATATATATATATATATATATATATATATATATTATATTAAAGGATAGTAATGAATAAAAGGTCACATGAAAACATGATAATACTATACATTAGATAATATATTAGCAAAATTAAGGAAAATAATTAAAAATGGAATGAGAATGTTATTTGAACTTAAAATTAGAAATTTTTTAATATTATGATGAGAATGCTAAAACTATGAATAGGACCACAAAATTTAATAACACAAAATAAATATTTAATGTAGGTAATTTACATATGAAAATTAAAAATCAAATTTGTATCTTCAAACTAAAAGAGAAACAAAATTTAATTGTATGTATTAGAAAAATAATTATTAGAAAACTCAATAGATTTGAAACATAATAATCAAAAAACTTATGCATTAATATTTTAGACAATAAAAAGCTACTGTTTAAAATAAAATATGATAATATTTTTAATATATGCAAATATTAATGTACAAAACATAATTTAAAATTTCATAGTAAGAAAGAGAATATATATAGAGAAAAATAAAGATAGTGTGAGGGTACTTATATGTTGAATAATTTAATATTAATAAATTAAATAAATACTTAAAAATATTATTAATAGATTTAAATAATAAAATATTATTAAGCTAGGTATGTTGTTGTTATTAAAAGAGTAAGAAGTAAGACATTAAGTCAATTGGTCAACTAATAAAAGTTCACATTACAGTATAATGATATTAAGTAATGAATAATACAATAACTATAAGCAAAGAACATAACAAAAAAAATTGCCTTAAAATGTAGAATAATAAGACTTATTTGAATTTGAGATGAAACACAAAGTGGTAACAAGAATTTTGTTAAAATATTATAATCGAGTATGCTCAAACAACACATATCACAATATGACATTTTTAGTATTCTTTAATGTTGATAGCAAAACGAAATGCAAATACTAAAATCAAGGGGTTCTGTCGTTACATATATAAATTTCATATTTTCCTTCTAAAGGTTTATATTTTAAAGTTATTATAATTCAAATAATCCAAGTCAGTTTTGACATGGTTTGTGTCCGCGCATCGCGCGGGTACTAATACTAGTATATTATTAAAAGGAAGGAAGTCTATCATAAGATTATGATCAGTGGCAGCGTAAGAGAATATTATGTGTTAGTTTTTAGGATAAAATTTAGTTAATTAGTTAATAATTAGTTTTTAATTTTAAATTAAAATATTTAAATGTTTATTATTTGAATAAGGGGTATGCAACGACCCGGTCAGTCGTTCTGAGAGTTATAGCCCCATTTTCGCACTTTTTGTTTCTTTATGTGTTATTAAGATATGTTGAGTTGTATCGAGTTGGTAGGTTTGGGTTCAAAGTAGTTTTGGAGTGAAATGATAATTTAATCTCTTAGTTAGAAAGCTAAGTTAAACAAGTCAATCGGAAGTTGACTTATGAGTAAACGAATTTGGATTTGGATTTTTATGATTCGATTAGCTTTGTTGGTTGATTTTAGATTTAGGAGTGTGTCCAGAATGTAATTTAGAGGTCCTTGTTAGAATTAGGCTTGAATTGGCGAAAGTTGAAAGTTTAGAAGTTCTTAGGCTTGAATTCAAGTTGATTTGGTGTTTTGGGTGTTTCGGAGGTTCGAATAAGTTTGCATAGTGATATATGACTTGTTGGAATTATTGGTTGAGGTTCCGAGGGCCTCGGGTGAGTTTCGGATAAGTTTGGGTTGTGTTGTGCTTGTTTTTTTTATGTTTCGACGTCGTTTCTTCAAGTATAAATGATATAATATTGAACAAATAAGCTCCGATTTCGTTTTTGATTGAAGTGTTAGATCAATCTCGTAATTAGGGACCTGTAGCAAAAAGAATCATTAAATTTGGATATTGTATGAGGATTTTATGGTCATTTTACAAAAAATTAGGTTGTCAGATTTTTCAGAGTAATTACGAAATTGTCACTAGCAGCGTATTTAAAAACCTGCATTATTTGCAATTATTAAAACTTACATATCTCATGAATTATGAGATCAAATTGAGTGATTCAAAAGCTTAACTTGATTAGAATTTCAAGGGGAATCTATTGGAGGCATAAAATAGGAATTTCGGAATCGTTTGGAATGAGAAACGAGGCAGAATAGCTGGTAGAAAAATACATAAAACTAGAGTTTGTTCATTCGGTCATATTTTGAGTTGGAGAGTTCGAATTTTGGAGGCGATTTTTATCATATGGATTGGGGTAAGTATTCTATACTAAGTTTTGATTATATTTCATGAATCCATCTTCGTTTTTGGAATTTGATTGATGATTTCAAAGTGAAAATTGAGGGAGTTAGGGTTTGAGTTTTGGAGAGTTTTAGGTAGGGATTTGAGGGATCAAACGGAGTCCGATTTTGACAAATTTTATATGGTTAAACTCGGGAGAGGACAAGGATTATTATTCTACTATTTTTGACTGATTCTGAGATGTGGGCCCGGGGGCCGGGTTTTGGCCAATTTCTGATTTTTGGTATATTTTGTAGTTTTTATTGTGGAATTCGATTCTTTAGCATATGTTGATGGTATTAATCTAATTATAGTTTGATTCAGAGCTTTTGGAGACCGATTCTATAGATGAGGGCATCCCGTAGTAGGATTTTACGCGGTTGACATAAGTAATAGTTTTAACTCTGGCTTTGAGGGTATAAACACGGAGAAATTGATATCATGTGATTGTTTGGTGGTGATACCCACACTAGGTGACGGGCGTGTGGGTGTACACCACGAGGGAATGAGACTTGGTCCGTCCCGTGAGGCTGCGAGGCCTAATAGCTATTATATGTGATTATATGTTTACTTGTTGTTGAACTTGTTTGCCTTCATGTTAGAGATCATGCTTAGGCTATATTCATGCTTACATTATTTTTACTTAGTCATAGAAATTATTGTACATGTTTACCTCAGTCTCTATAATTTACTAATATGTTGTGATACTTGATGTAGGTTGTGTCCCCTTATTTGTTGATGATAGCGAGGCTAGTGAGCTATATGATTGAGTAAGACCGAGGGCCTGGTTGTGAGGATATTAATACCATAGCACGTGAGTTGTCCGCGTAGCACGTGAGTTGACCGTGCGGGTCCAGGTATTTATACCATAGTGCGTGAGTTGTCCGTATAACACGTGAGTTGACCGTGCGAATCCAGGTATTGATATGATGGCTTGGTTGTTAGGATATTAATACCATAGCGCATGAGTTGTCCGCGTAGCATGTGAGTTGACCATGCGGGTCCAGGTATTGATACCATAGCGCGTGAGTTGTCCGCGTAGCATGTGAGTTGACTGTGTGGATCCATGTATTGATATGATGGCATGTGAGTTGTCCGTGCTTACATAGGTCTCACGAGTCATGAACGGGTTTAGTAGAGTCTTTCGGATCGGTACGGAGATATCTGTACTTATCTTCGAGAGGCTGCAGAACCTTTAGAAAAATTTCACATTCTTGAATTCTTATCGTGCGGTATTGATTCAGCTTGAAGTGTAACTCTTTGAATTCCTTCCATGCATTCGTATGTTCACATTAGTGCTCGGTATCAGTTGTGCATTAACATATTGTGATTCCCTAGATGAGGTGCGAGATGTGATTTCTGTGTGTATTGATGTTGGGCCAGCATGGAGGACTTAAGGCTGGGCTTGACTGTAGATTGAGCACTGAGGTGTTGATTGTGTGAGCGCGTGCTGTGGACCTATATGTTGTAGGGCCCCTATTAGTGGAAATAGTGGTTGGATGGATACGTGGTGAGTATTATGTGACCGCGAGATGAGTTCATATGATTTGAATGTGATGATAATGTATTGCTAAAGGTTTCACCTATTTGAGACTCCAGATATGTTTTTAGACACGTTCGAGGACAAACGTTTGTAAAGATTGGGAGGATGTAACGACCCGGTCAGTCGTTCTGAGAGTTATAGCCCCGTTTTTGCAATTTTTGTTTCTTTATGTGTTGTTAAGATATGTTGAGTTGTATCGAGTTGGCAGGTTCGGGTTCGAAGTAGTTTTGGAGTGAAATGATCATTTAGTCTCTTAGTTAGAAAGCTAAGTTAAAAAAGTCAATTGGAAGTTGACTTATGAGAAAACGAATTTGAATTTGGATTTTTATGATTCGATTAGCTTTGTTGGTTGATTTTAGATTTAGGAGTGTGTCCAGAATGTAATTTAGCGGTCCTTGTTAGAATTAGGCTTGAATTGGCGAAAGTTGAAAGTTTAGAAGTTCTTAGGCTTGAATTCGAGGTTGATTTGGTATTTTGGTGTTGTTTTGGGTGTTTCGGAGGTTCGAGTACGTTTGCATAGTGATATATGACTTGTTGGAATTATTGGTTGAGGTCCCGAGGGCCTCGGGTGAGTTTCGGATAAGTTTGGGTTGTGTTGTGCTTGTTTTTCTTTTGTTTCGACGTCGTTTTTTCAAGTATAAATGATATCATATTGAACAAATAAGCCCCGATTTCGTTTTTGATTGAAGCGTTAGATCCGTATCGTAATTAGGGACCTGTAGCAAAAAGAATAATTAAATTTGGATATTGTATGAGGATTTTATGATCATTTTACTAAAAAATTAGGTAGTCAGATTTTTCAGAGTAATTACGAAATTGTCACTAGCAGCGTATTTAAAAACCTGCATTATTTGCAAATATTAAAACCTACATATGTCATTCATTATGAGATCAAATTGAGCGATTCAAAAGCCTAACTTGATTAGAATTTCACAAGGAATCTATTGGAGGCATAAAATAGGAATTTCGGAATCGTTTGGAATGAGAAACGAGGCAAAATAGCTGGTAGAAAAATACATAAAATTAGGGTTTGTTCATTCGGTCATATTTTGAGTTGGGGAGTTCGGATTTGGGAGATTTTGGAGGCGATTTTCATCATATGGATTGGGGTAAGTATTCTCTACTCAGTTTTGATTATATTTCATGAATCCATCTTCGTTTTTGGAATTTGATTGATGATTTCAAAGTGAAAATTGAAGGAGTTAGGGTTTGAGTTTTGGAGAGTTTTAGGTAGGGATTTGAATGATCAAACGGAGTCCGATTTTGACAAATTTTATATGGTTAGACTCGGGAGAGGACAAGGATTATTATTCTGCTATTTTTGACTGATTCTGAGATGTGGGCCCGGGGGACGGGTTTTGGCCGATTTCGGATTTTTGGTATATTTTGTAGTTTTTATTGTGGAATTCGATTCTTTAGCACATGTTGATGGTATTAATCTGATTATAGTTAGATTCAGAGATTTTGAAGACCGATTCCAGAGACGAGGGCATCCCGTAGTAGGATTTTACGAGGTTGAGGTAAATAACAGTTTTAACTCTGGCTTTGAGGGTATAAACCCGGAGAAATTGATATCATGTGATTGTTTGGTGGTGATACCTACGCTAGGTGACGGGCGTGTGGGTGTACATCACGAGGGATTGAGACTTGGTCCGTCCCATGAGGCTGTGAGGCCTAATAGCTATTATCTGTGGTTATATGTTTACTTGTTGTTGAACTTGTTTGCCTTCATGTTAGAGATCATGCTTAGACTTTATTCATGCTTACATTATTTTTACTCAGTCATAGAAATTATTGTACATGTTTACCTCAGTCTCTATAATTTACTAATATGTTGTGATACTTGATGTGGGTTGTGTCCCCTTATTTATTTATGATAGTGAGGCTAGTGAGGTATATGATTGAGTAAGACCGAGAGCCTAGTTATGAGGATATTAATACCATAGCGCATGAGTTGTCCGCGTAGCACATGAGTTGACTGTGCGGGTCCAGGTATTTATACCATAGTGCGTGAGTTGTCCGCGTAGCACGTGAGTTGACCGTGTGGATCCAGGTATTGATATGATGGCTTGGTTGTGAGGATATTAATATCATAGCGCATGAGTTGTCCACGTAGCATGTGAGTTGACCATGCGGGTCCAGGTATTGATACCATAGCGCGTGAGTTGTCCGCGTAGCATGTGAGTTGACCGTGTGGATCCATGTATTGATATGATGGCATGTGAGTTGTCTGTGCTTAGCGCTTGGGCTTTGGGAGCCCCTCCGGAGTCTGTACACACCCCTAGTGTGCGCATAATGTTGAGTGTATTGAGTGTTGAGCACTAAGTACGAGTGATGAGTGATGGAGTGACATTACTATGAGGTTGCATTTACTTTTGTTGTTGGTGCACTTACCTGTTAAATTATTTGTGGTATTTGGTTATTTTACGAAATTTACCTATTTATTTATGTTTATTGTAAATTGTGAAAATAAATAATTGGACTATTTTTCTTAGCTCGTCACTACTGCTCAGTTCCTTAGTTATTTCTGTTACTACTGAGGTGGTAGTACTCATAGTACACCCTGCACTTTATGTGCAGATCCAGGTGAGTTAGAGCGCGGTGATCGTTGAGTTCAGGCCGACTATCTTTGAAGACTGCAAGGTAGCTGCTAGCATCCGCATGACCTTATTACTCATCTTGTCATTTCTTATTTTAGACAATTATATTTCTTAGTTCATAGTTTTGGACGCTCATGACTTAGTGACACCCCGATGTTTGGGACTCGTTTTCGTATTTTATATTAATTATATTTGGAGTTGATTTAGTTTATGAGAAATTCAAATATTGAAAATGTTATATTAAATTCTTATTATCGATTTAGTAGTAATATTTTGGGAATAGGCTTGCCTTGTAACACGATAGGCGACATCACGACCATGGTAGGTTTTGGGTCGTGACAGGGCAGTTATTTACTCAATTCAAATAAGTAATTAATAATCAGGAAGGTACTATTAGAAATAAAACTTCTCATGATTTCGTAAGAACCTAAAATTAAGGAACACATCCCACGAATTAACTCCGATCCCCCAAAATGTGATATGCATCCCCTCTTTTTTTTAATCCCTAAAATTTTTTTATAAAAACTATGTATTATTCTAAAAGATATTATAGATTTTTTACATTAATATTTTAAATTTAAAAATAAATTTTAGTTATGCCTTTTAAATTAAAGACATTTACAACTTCTATTCACATTTTAGGATTATCCAATATATCTTTCAACCTTAACTCAAATTTAACCGCTATTGTTGTTATCTAATTATCTTCGTTCCTCAAATATCTAAAAGAAAAGAAACATGTGAAAACATGCTTTTTACCTTTATATGTAAGTAATTTTTGCTTATATATATATTTTTAAGTTGTTTATTTTATGTATTAAACTAGAAGTTTTAAAACTGCATGTAATTTTGTCGGTTGTTTGAGAAGATGACATTTCAACTTCTGGATACTTTTGCCCAATTCCTTTGATAATGCTTCGATGTTTAAGTAGATTCATGATTAAATAAGTTATAGTCTATTGAAAAATATGGACTTTGTTTTTGCAGTCTATACATTTGGTATTTTTATTTTATGATATTTGAACCATATGAATTTGTTTTTTGCAGATGATCTATTATGTACCAAAGATCAAGAACACCGTCTTCTATACTTGAAAAAAATTATACGCTTTTTTCTTATGTTTCTAGATAAGAGCATTTATCAAGAATTTTTAGCAACATAAGGTTAGATGTTATTCTCTAAAAGAATCTGTGGCGACCCAAAGGGTCATCACCATATTTTTCCCTTTCTCTGAGGCCTTGGAAACCTCGCTGGTGGTTACTTTAATTTGTGTGCGCAGTCCGGGCGCGAAGCCGAAAAGTTTATATGTTAAAATATGTGAATTCTGTGAAAAATTTGAAGAATTATGATATAATATTGATATAGTTGACTTTGGTCAATATTTTGGGTAAATGGATCCGGACCCGTGATGTGATGGTCACGGGAGGTCCGTAGAAAAATATGTGACTTGGGCATGTGCCCGGAGTCGCAATCCGAAGTCCAGAACCCCGTTAACAGAATTTTTCTGTTAAATTGTTTTCTGAAATTAATAAGGAAAAACAAAAATAAAAATAAGTTAGAAAATATAGGTATCGGGCTCGTATTTTGGTTCTGACATCCGGTACAGGTCTTAAATATGCGTTAAGCGCTTCCTGTGAAATTTGGTCGAAATCGGACGTAGTTTGACGTGTTTCGGACTATGAGTTCCAAGTTTAAAAGTTTAAGAACTTTGAAATGAAAATCATGAGTTTTGAGGCTTGATTCTATGTAAATGATGTTATTTTGTCGATTTGATCGCGCGGGTAAGTCCGTAGGATGTTTTTGAGGTTGTGTGCATATTTGGTTTAGAGCCCCGAGTGCTCGGATGAGTTTTGGATAGGTGTCGGATTGCATTTCTCATAGTTGAAAACATGTTGTGCTTCAGTTCTGCAGGCTTTGTAATTGCGAAGCTAGCACTTGCAAATGCGAGCTTGCAATTGCGGGCTTTCTATCTCAAATGCGATCTTTCATCTGGGAAGCATCTTTCGCAAATGCGAAGAAAAGTATTTCAAATGTGATACCAGCCCTCAAACCCAGTCTTCGCAAATGCGAACAACTGTCCGCAAATGCGGATGGGGACTTTCGCAAATGCGAACAATAGTTCGCAAATGCGAGTTTCCCAGTGTCCTTTAGAGTTCGCAAATGCAAACTCGACTTCGCAATTCCCACATTTGGTTGCGAACCCCTGTTCGCAAATGCGATATCAGAGACCTGCATATTCATACTTAGACGATTTTAAAGCTTCATCTTTTATATTTTCAAAACTCAAACACCCATTGGCGATTTTTCATGATCTCCCTCTTCTCCAAATCATTTGTAAGTCAACTTTTACTTAATTTCTTCAATCGTTTACATCATTTATCATATTTTCATCTTAAAATCAAGATTTTTCATGGGTAAAAATGGGGATTTTGGGTAAAACCTAGGTTTTCTTAAAATTGAGAATTTGGACGTCAATTTGGGGTTCGATTTCAAAACAAATCATAGATATGAACTCGTAGGGTAACGGGTGACCGGATTTTTGGTTCGAACTTCGGGTTTTGACCACGTGGGCCCGGGGGCATTTTGGGAATTTTTGAGTAAAACTTTAGGAAATTCATTTTTATGCATTCAAGTTGATTCGATTAGCAATTGTTGATACATTCAAGTAATTTGTGACTAGATTCGAGCGGTTTTTTGGTGAATTCGAGGGGTAAAGCTATTCTAGAGGCTTGAGTGGACTTTTGGAGCATTTTAGGTAAGTGTTTGATCTAACTTTGGCTCGAAGGAATAGGATTAGAGTGTTATAATTGCTTTTTGCTAATTGATCGAGTGCGGTGCATAGGCATGGTGACGAGTATCTATACACCGGAGTCTAGCATGACCATGGGTCCTTGTTTGTACTTGTTTTATAGATAATTTGGAACTCTTCTAAGCTAGTTAATGATGACTACATAATGTGAAGAGTTTGAGGATAAATCATGAAATATTAATACTTTAAAGCGTTGTCTAGAATTATAAATACCATTGAGTAGGAGATGAAAGTATGGAAAGGAGTTGTGATTGATTCCTTACCGGGATGGTTTAAATATACTGAATATTTTTCCTTGCCGGGATGTGAAAGCTATTAATGTTGTTCCCTTGCCGGGACTTAGTTGTTAATTGTGTTATTCCCTTGCCGGGACTTAGTTGTTAATTGTGTTATTCCCTTGCCGGGACATTTCTTATTATTGTCTATTTTTCTCTCGCCCGTTTGGTTGTGACTACTGTTTGGGTGAGGAAGAGTGTTAACGCACGAAGGGTCATTCCGTGCTATTTTTTATTATAATTGCACAAGGTTCATTCCATGCTATGTTTTGATTGTTTATGCACGAAAGGACATTTCGTGCTCTGATTTTATTAATATTGCACGAAGGGTCATTCCGTTCTATGAAATGAGAGTTGTGTGAGGGAAAGCACGAAGGGTGATGCCGTGCATTTTATTCGATTGCTTTGGTGAGGATGAGAGCAAAAGCACGAAGGTTGATGCCGTGCAACTATTGATTTTCTTATGATTTGGTAGCTATTATTGTGCATTGTCTCTTAATTACGCTGATGAATCTTATATTCAGATTGTACTCCCCCCATAGCATGTTCCCCTCCCTTTAACTACCTAGTTCGGTATTCCTTTTCCTTCTATTGTGTGTGTGTGTGTGTGTATATATATATATATATATATATATATATATATATATATAATTGTACAGGTTGATTTGATAGTCCTATCTAGCCTCGTCACTACTTTGTCGAGGTTAGGCCAGGCACTTACCAACACATAGGGTCTGTTGTGCTGATGCTACACTCTGTGCATTTCTTTGTGCACAGATCCAGGAGCAGCTTTCGGATAGCAGCAGTAGGATTTTTATCCCGGAGCTATCCTCAGTCCAGGGACTCTCGAGGTAGCCTAGCTGGCGTTCGCGAGCCGAAGTCCCTTTCCTTTATTTGAGTTTGTTTTCATTGTTCCGAGACAGACACATGTATTTTCTTTCATTCAGACTTGTATGCAGTGCTCTGTAGTAGCCCGTGAGCTAGTGACACCAGATTTTGGGTAGTGATGTGTTATTAAATTCCGCAATCGATTTCATTTTATTAAACTTAAAGACTTCTGCATTTATTTAATTGTTTTCCAGTATATTGTATTGTTGAGATTGGTTAGAGTATATTTAATGTTTGGCTGGCCTAGCTCCGTTAATAGGTGCCATCACGACGCACGATGGTGGGAAATTCGGGTCGTGACAGAATCTCTTAATTAATTTTTGTTATTCTTCTATCAACATATTTAATTTTATAATCTAATTTGAAAATATTGTCTAGTATGCTTAAGACCGTGATATTTAATTTTTGGCTGCAGGAAAAATAAACTTACAACCAAAAGATATCCTTGGTAAGTTGGTAGGCTATATAGATTGTTCCTTTTAGATTATTAGGTGAGGTACATATATGCTATGTACATATAAATAATTTCAGATGTAGAAGTATCTCCATTAAAAAGTTTATTTTTCTTCTTGATACTATTTAAAATATACATATATGGAGGAATCTCTTTGTATTAGCAAAATAGATTGTGTTCTATAACGACCCGACCGGTCGTTTTGAGTACCAGCGCTCCATTCAACAGTCGGAGGCCACGAACAACTTCATTTTCAGGTATTATGACTTGCGTGTGGTCGGAATTGAATTTCAGGAAATCCAGAGTTGATTTGGAAGGAGAATTCTTTTTTTGGAAGCTTAAAGTTGAAAGAATGAACTAGGATTAGAATTTTGAGTAAACGACCTCAGAATCAAAATTCGAAGGTTCCAGCAGGTTCATATGATGATTTCAGACTTGGGCATATGCCCAGATCGGGTTTTGGATGACCCGAGAGCATTTTGGCGCCTATTGTGGAAGTTGGAATTTTGGAAGAAATTTCATAAGTTTGGTTTGAAGTGTGTTTCAGTGTTATCAATGTCCGTTTGGAATTCTGAGACTGGGAGTAGCTCCATATGGTGATTCTGGAGTTGGGAGCGCGATCGGAAGTGAATTCGGAGGTCCGTAGATCATTTTGGAGCCATTTGGCTAAAGATAGAAATTTGAAGGTTCTTGAGAAGTTTAACCGGATGTTGACTTTTTTATATCGGGGACGGAATTCAATTTCGGAAGTTGGCACAGGTCCATAATGTCAAATTTGACTTGTGTGCAAAATTTGAGGTCAATCGGACATGATTTGATAGGTTTAAACGTCGGAAATAGAAGTTGGAAATTTCAAGGTTCATAAAGCTTGGATTGGAGGTTGAATGATGATTTTAGAGTTGTTTGATGCAATTCGAGGCCTCGAGCAAGTCCATAACGTGTTATGGGACTGTTTGGTATGATATGTTTGGGTCCTTTGGGCCTCGGGTGGATTCCGGGTGGCTAACTGATCGAAAATGGAATTTTGGAAGGCTGAAGTTGCTGGTTGCTAGTATTTCCGCTTCTGCGGAATTGGGACCACATAAACGGCCCCGCAGAAGCGAGGAAGGAACCGCAGAAGAGGTTGGGAGTGAGGTGAGCAGGGACTGCAGAAGCGGTCAGGAAACCGCAGAAGCGGTTCTGCTTAAGCAGAAATTAGACAGCAGAAGCGGTCCAGCCAAAGTTGGCTAGAACCGCAGAAGCGGCCCAAAACCGCAAAAGCGGTTTATGCAGAAGCGGAAATGGCACCGCATAAGCGGAAATTGCTGGAGGCAGAAGACTTATTTTAAGTTGGGGATTTGGCTCATTTCACCCATTTTCGCATGGCTTGGGGCGATTTTTGGAGAGCTTCAAAGAGGGATTTCATCATCTATGTTAAGGTAAGTTATCCCCACCTATTTTGAGTTAAATACATCAATTTCGTATGGATTTGGGCGTGAAAATTAGTATAAAAATTGAGGTTTTGGTGGAAAACCTAGAAAATTATAATCTTGGAATTTAGCCACGATTTTGGGTATGGAATTTAGAGAAAATTATATATTTGAGTTCCTAAGGTCATGGGTAATCCTTATCTTTGAGAAATTTTGGATTTTGGGCACGTGGGCCCAAGGGCATTTTTGTCAACTTTTTGTTCGGGGTTAGAAATTGTTACAAATTGGGTTTTAAAGTTTAATTGAGCATATATTAATGGATTTGTATAACCATTGGCTAGTTTTTGAGCAATGTGTGTTGGTTCAAGCCTTCGGAAGAATGTAGATTGTCGATTATGAGTCTTCGGAGCGAGGTGAGTCTCCTTTCTAATCTTGTGAGGGGGAATTTACCCAATAGGTGAGTTAAATTGGTTATGTGCTCCTATTTGTGGGGGCTACGTACGCACGAGGTGACGAGAGTCCGTGCGTAGCTACTATATGCTATTGTCCGGGTAGTTTAGGACCAAAAAGCATGTTACACTTGGCTTATTTGTGAACCCATTGATGGGTTGAATTGTTTAAATCACACTAAATTAGTAAGTGAATTTCAAAGGGGTTAAATTTCATTTCTTAAAAATTGTTAAAGGAGAATTTGTATTATTTGGATAATTTTTCCCGATAAATTCTAAATTGGCTATTTGAGAATGTATTTTATGTGTACATGCGTCGCATGTGTGATTTGCGAGCATGGGTATGTCTTTATTTATGTAACGGGTCGAACACCTCAGCAGATTAAATAGATACATCTATTGGTTCGGGCCGCTCGACCCTCGGCAGTACACATTTTACATTCCTGTTGGATCGGGTCGTCGCCTCGGTGTGATTTGCGCATGTTACTTGATGCTTGAGAATTGTAAATGTGGATTTGGCCCTTCGTGGCTTGATATAAATTGACAAGATAATAAATAATAAACCTTGGAAGCCCTTGCTTAATTGTTGAAGGTCTTTACCTGTTTTTTGGCTTCTCGAATTTTAACTACTATATAAATCCACGATTTTTCTCGCATTTCTAGAATATTGTTAATTGACCTCTAGTGAGTGTCGGAGTTGGCCATCTCATCTCTACTCCTACGAGATTAGGCGGGATACTCACTGAGTACACGTTGATTACGTACTCATACTACACTTTTGTGCATTTTTGTTGCACAGGTATATATACCTCTAGCAGCCTACTGGGCGTAGCAGCATGGACGACTCTGAGACTAGGTGAGCTGCATTGTTCGAGACGACCCGCAGCTAGTGTAGTTCCTTTCAGCATTTTTTATTATTTATTCCCTGTCCACTGTATTTCGGACAGATATTGTATTTTACTTTCCTTATCGATAGCTGCTCATGTACTTGTGACACCGGGTTTCTGGGATAGTTTTCGAAGGATTGTACTAATCTTTATTATTTAAATTTGAAATCAAGTAGCGATCTTTTATTTATGAAAAATGGAAGGAAAAACCTTAAATTTTCTTAAGTATTAAAAGAGGATTTAATTGAATATTTAGTTGGCTTGCCTGACAGAGGTGTCTGGCGCCACCACGATAGTGGATTTTGGGTCGTGACATGTGCTGTTGAAGGAAACATACAAGGAAATGTGCATAAATTCAATGTATTTTTCCGAGTTATTTGGGTGTATTAGTGTTGTACAAAATAGTCTATCAAAAATAGTCTCTCTATCCTACAATGGTAGGGGCAAGATTTACGTATATCTTACTCTTACCAGACTCTATTTATTGATTACACTGGCGATATTATTTTTGTTATTATTTTATTATTAGGGTGTTTAAGTTATTGGTTAATAATAATACATTGTTACTTCCTTAAAAGTATTAGCTTTGAGCATTGTTATAGTTAGCTTTTGAATTAGTATTGTCAGTTTTTAATTTGTGTGATTGGAGTTAGTTTTATCTATAATCAGATGATGGATAGCAGTGGTAAATTTATAATGCATTAGCTTGCAATAGAAGTTTTTGAAATGCAATGTAACGACCCGACCCATCGTTACGTGAGTTACGCCCCGTTTTTTCCATTTTATGCTTCTATATATTTTATTATAGGTGGTTGGTAAATTTGAAGTAATTCGGATAGAGTTCGATTAGAAATGAGACAATTAGTCTCTTTAAAAGAAAGTTAGTTTGGAAAAGTCAACCTGATGTTGACTTATGAGTTAGAGGGCTCGGAATGGATTTCCGATGATTCGACTAGTTTCAGGTGATGATTTGTAACTTAGGAGCGCAATCGAAATTGAATTTGGAGGTCCGGTGTAGAATTAGGGTTGAATTGGCTAAGTTTGAATTTTGGCGAATTCCGGTGGGTAGGTGAGATTTTGATCCAAGGGTCAGAATGGAATTTCGAGAGTTGCAGTAGCTCCGTTAGGTGATTTTGGATATGTCTGCAAATTTTCAGATCATTCGGACTTCATTTGGTCGGGTTTTTGATCGAATGAGAGTTTCGGAAGTTTTAGTTTAACTTAGGTTTGAATCCATCGTGATTTGATATTTTTGTGTTAATGCACGTGTTTTGATGATTGGAACAAGTCTGTATGATGTGTTAGAGTAGGTTGGTATTTTTGGTTGGGGTCCCGGGGGGCCTCGGGGTGATTTCGGGTGTTCTAACAGACCCTTTTTGGTTTGTGAAGAGATCAGATTTTCTGCTGTTAGTGTCGCAGGCCATTGTGCATCGCGTTCGCGTGATGAAGGATGCGAACGCATAGGGAATTTGAGGGAGCCTGGGATTTTTGCCTTCGCATTTGTGAAGGAGAGGTCGCGATCGCATAGATGTGGAACCTTGTGCTTCGCGTTCGCGTTTGATGATTCGCGTTCGCGAATAAGGATTTAGAGCCAGTAAAGTTTGTGACACGCGTTCGCGTGTCTGGTGACGCGTTCGCATAGGTTTGAGTCAAGAAGTATCGCGATCGCGTGGGTTAAGTCGCGTTCGCGTAGAGGAATTGTGAGCTGTTTAAAATTTGCTCTTCGCGTTCGCGTGGCTATGGCCGCGAATGCGATGGAGGATTTGCTGGGCGGACAGAAGGATTTATAAACATTTCCTCCGCGAGCTAAAGTCATTTTTCACCATTGTTGAACATATTTGGGAGCTTTTGACGAGGGATTAAGAGGGTTTCGACTAGGATTCGATTGGAGGTAAGTTTTATGAGTCAAATACGTGATTTTATTGAAGATTTATCATGGAAATATCTAAAAATTGGGTGAAAATTTGAGAAGTTAGGGCTTGGTTTTTTGTATTGGAAAATTGGAATTTGAAGGGGCAATTGAACTCCGATTTTGATAAATTGTATATGTACAGACTCGTGGAGAGACGAGGAATCTGGTGATGCGAATTTCGGAATTTTTTGAGAAGTGGGCCCGGGGCTCGGGTTTTACCAACTTCGTGAATTTTAGTACTTTTCGAGTA
>MU767778.1:0-11810 GCA_026770625.1 Nicotiana glauca
ATCATGTGGACCCACGTGCAAGAAGCTTTGATCTATCTAAAAGGTGTGAATACCATTCCAATGCCCAGGGGCATATTGTGGAAAGTGTGGTAAAAACTTCCTTTTCCGCATCTTCTTCATCCATCAGAACAAGGTGATGCCATGTATAACAATCCACGAAAGAGTGTATCTCGTGTTTAGCATAATTGTTAACAAGAATGTGGATATTTGGTAATGGAAAGTTGTCCTTGGGACTCAGGGATAACTAGGGATTTTGATACCTTTTATACTCTTTCTTGCTTATATTTTGATTTGTAATTTGAACAAAATAGTCCCAAAAAGGCTCACAAGTTGTGCTTGATTGCAGGTTTGATCAACAAAGTGATAAGATGTCAAAGATCAGCTCAAAAGGAGTGAAACTTGCACAAGCACCAAGACAAGACAAAGCTCAGGCAAAACAAGGCCAGCCCGGCCGCACTATATTTTATGCGGTCCGTACTGTGAGATTCAGAGAGATGATATTTAGGCACAAAGGCAATATAGTCTGCGGTCCATTTTATGCGGACCGCACAAGAAGCCTCCGCGGCCGCAGTCCATTCTCTGCGGTCCGCAGTGAGGAGAATCAGAGAGCTGCAGTTTCCCAGTGTCAAGCCAATACTGTCCGCGGTGCATTTTATGCGGACCGCACTAGAAGCCTCTACGGCCGCAGTCCATTCTCTGCGGTCCGCGGTGCCCAAGTTCAGAGAACAGTTTTGTCAAGTCCAAAGCCCAAATACGGACCCAGTCCATTTTGTGCGGTCCGCACTAACCCCACAGGGGTATTTTTGTCTAGAATTGTCAGCTTAGTATAAATAACTTCTTTTCCATTTTTAGGTGAAGCAAATAGTATCAGAACATAGTTGCGCTCGTGGGTTTGAAGTTTGTAGCCATTTTGGGCAATTTTATCTATATTTGATCATTGAATCGTGTTGTTTATCTTAGTAATTAATTAATATGAGTTTATCTTCATCTATTTCTTGTTTTTTTTTCTTTAGTTATGAGTAGCTAGAACCATAAGCTAAGGTTTTGGCTCAACCCTAGTATGGATAATTGATGGGTCTTGTATTTTAGGGCTAAATTGACTATGGGTGTTTGTTATTTAGGCCAATTTCATGGTTAATTGCTGAATTAATGGTTGCAAACACTAGTTTGTATTGAGTTAACTTGAGCTCTTCTTAAGAAAGAGAGCCTAAGTCTCTGAAATTGGTCCAACAAGGAATTGGGGCGTACTCAAGAGATTGATAGCCCCAATTAAAGGGTAAAACCTCAAGAGAATAATACTCGACTTGAACCCTAGTTGCTTGTGCACATTCGCATACCCAATTGGTCTTGAGAAAGTCAATTCGGGCAAAATCACTCGAACCACCAAGAGGTGTAGAGTGGGTAAAGTCATGAAACGATTATATCATACTCCCCAAATATGTCAAACGTTTCTTAGACTCAAGTACCCGTCAATTGACCACGTAGGCGGAAGTCACTACTAGTGCCTTTTAAACCATTTGAATAGCCCGTAGCATTATAGGTCTTAGCTTATTCTAGTGTTAATTTAGCATAATTGTAGTTGATAAAATTAGAAGTAAATCAAAAACCCAAAAATGTTTAGAAATGTAATTTGGAACACATACGCATTTCTATACTAGATACATACTCGATTCCAAATTCTAGCTCTTTGTAGATATCGATGATCCCGACCCTAAATTGGGTAAAAGCTACTCCAACCCTCTCTCGCTACTCAATTAGTAGTGCGGAGTAGGCCGTGATCACTTTTTGGTACCATTGCCGAGAGCTAATGGTTTTGGCTATGTATTTAGTTAGTTTTGTGTATTGTTCTTCTTTCTTTCTGTGTGTATCAATACTTCAGGTGAAGAATAGCTTTAAATGCAAATGACCCTCTTAGAAACGTGATTGCGAGGGAGGAGGTTGATGACGATGGAGAGGATGAGGTGCCTCTTGTACCTCCTGGACAACGAAGAGGCCGCCAGGCCAATGTTAATGACAATGTTCCAGACCCTTCTCTGCCACCTCTAAGAGCGGTTCCTCGAGTGCTCCCGAACCAAGGCTATGCAAGTGAAATTGTCCCACCCCGAATCCGGGCGGTAAATTTTCAAATTACTAATGTGATGCTGACATTATTAGAGCAGCGTGGGTACTTCACAGGCGCTACCGCTCAAAATGCTTACAAACATCTCAAGGGGTTCGTGGATACTTGTTGGGGGAGCAAGTAAATCAATGTGTCTGAAGATGCACTCCGGTTGAGACTCTTCCCATTTTCACTTAGAGGGAAGGCTCTATATTGGCTTGAGCGACTTCCCAACCATTCCATCTCTACTTGGGATGAGTTAGCAGACAAGTTCATAGAAAAGTTCTTTTCACCGGGACATATGGAAGCATTTTGGGATGAGATCTTGGCTTTCAAGCAGGATCCCACCGAACCATTGTATGAGATTAGGGAGAGATATAGAACTATGGTGAAGGAATGCACCAACAATGACATGACAAAGAATATGTTGCAACAAACTTTCTACCTGGAGATCAATACTATAAATCAATGCATAGTAAATCAACTTGATGGGGGTAATTTTATGAAGTTGACGTATGATGAACCTTGTGCCATTCTTGATGAGATGGCAGACACATCCTCAGCTTGGCAAAGTAGAGCCAATGTGACCCAGGGTGACCCCACGGTCATTTATTTGCACAAAGAATTACATGATCATGGGCAGGAGATCGTGGAGTTGACAACAATCATGAACCAACTAGCAAAGGCAGAGTTGCAACAAGTCCAAAATCCTCACCAAGTGAATGCTATGAAGGGTGTTAACATACTAGTGAACCAAAGAAGGAAAATAGGTCAACATAACCAAGGGAATTCAGATCAATTTGACAATAATGGTAGTGGATTTCAAGATTATGGCTACGATGGGCAAGATGAAGAGGTACAATATGTGAACAATTATCAAGGCCAAAGAGACAATTCTTCAAACCAACAACAACAATGGCGATCCCAAAGTAACTGGGGCAATCAACAACAAGACACCATTAATTGGGGCAATCAACAAAAGGCAACAACAATTGGAACAATCACCAACAAGGGAACAACAATTGGGGAAACAATAATCAAAATTTGAACTGGGGAAATCAAAACAATAATCGGAGCAATCAAGGAAATTGGGGTAACAACAACAATCAGGGAAATCGGGGGCAAGGTTTTCAAAGGCCCCCAATGTACCAACAATTGAGCAATCCACCACCTTCTCCATCCTAGGGTCCTAGTTCTTCTACCAATGGTATGGGTAGAATTGAAATGATGTTCGAACAAATGATGAAGAAGAATGCGGATTCAGATGCTCAATTGTCTTCTCACAATACTTCCATTCGAAATTTGGAGGTGCAACTAGGTCAAATCTCTCAGTCCTTGAATACACGCCCTAAGGGGGCTCCACCAAGTGATATGGTAGTGAACCCAAAGGGCGGGAACAATCATGTTATGGCAGTGACCATTAAGAATGGACGAGGCGATGATGTGAATACCTCCAAACAAAAGTGATTTTTGATAGATGAAGTTGAGTTGCAAGAAGATGAAGTTTCTTTGGTGGTTGAGAATGTGGTTGATGAAAATGTGAATGAAGAAGTGAGGATTGATATTCAAGATGCTGAGGTGGAAACGTAAAATGACGTGAACCCATCTAGGGAACACGTAAGTGACATGTTAGAGCCGGTTGTGCCAAAAGTCAATGCACCCTTGCCTAGACCACCCCCGCCTTATCCTCAAAGTCTAGCCAAGCAAAAAAGTGAGAATCAGTTCAAAAAGTTTATTGACATGATGAAGAGCTTATACATCAACGTGCCTTTGGTGGAGGCTTTGGAGCATATTGTTAGCTACGCCAAATTCATGAAAGAGTTGGTGACCAAGAAAAGATCCATGGACTGTGAAACTATCAAGATGACCCACCAAGCTAGTGCTATAGTACATTCAATGACTTCAAAGTTGGAGGATCCCGGTGCTTTCACCATCCCTTGAACTATTGGTAGTGCGGACTTTGCTAAAGATTTATATGATTTAGGGAAAGTATCAACTTGATGCCCTACTCAGTTTTCAAGACTTTGGATATTAGGCCACCGAGGCCAACTTCCATGATATTGCAAATGGCGGATAGATCAATGAAGCGACCATTGTGTATTGTTGATGATGTGCTTGTCCGAGTGGAAAAATTTATCTTGCCAGCTAATTTAGTGATCTTAGATTGTGAGGTAGACTATGAAGTCCCGATCATATTAGGGAGACCTTTCCTTGTTACGAGGAAGGCTCTAGTTGATGTGGAAGCAGGGGAACTCAAGTTTTAGGTGGGTGATGAAAAGGTAGTCTTTCATGTGTTCAAGTTAATGAAGCAACCCAATTGTATCGAAGTGTGCTCATTTGTGGATCTTGTCACGGCTGTGATAATTGATGATACAAGTGTAATGATCAGTGTGGAAGACCCTTTGGAGGGCATGTTGATAAATCTTGATGTCAATGATGATGAGGGTCGAGTGGAGTGTGTGAATCCATTACATGGAATGGGCTCTTATTCTTATGAGCCTAGGAAGCTATATTTAGACCTTGAAAATAGAAAGACTCATCCAACAAAGCCTTCAATTGAGGAACCTTCGATATTGGAGTTGAAACTAATGCCTCCACACCTCAGGTATGAATTCTTAGGCCCTAGTTCAACCTTACCAGTTATTCTTTCCTCTTGTTTTACTAATATACAGGTAGATGCTACTTTGGCGGTGCTCAAAAGCGGAAGAAGGCAATTGGATGGACTCTAGCTGACATTCGAGGAATAAGGCCCGCATTTTTTATGCACAAGATCATTTTGGAGGATGATGGAAAACCCTTCTTGGAACATCAAAGGAGGTTGAACAAAGCAATGTAAGAAGTTATGAAGAAATAAGTGATAAAGTGGTTAGATGCCGGGGTTGTGTACCCTATTTTCTATAGCTCATAGACTTCTATGGTGCAATGTGTGCCGAAGAAGGGTGGTATGACTGTGGTGACAAATGATAACAATTAACTTATTCCCACTCAGACAGTTACCGGATGGAGGGTATGCATGGACTACCGGAAGCTGAACAAGGTAACCGGCAAGGATCACTTCCCACTGCCATTCCTTGACCAAATGCTTGATCACCTTGGTGGGCGTGCCTTTTATTGCTTTTTGGATGGATATTTTGGGTATAACCAAATCTTAATCGCTCCGGAGGATTAGGAGAAGAACACATTTACTTATCCATATGACACCTTTGCTTTCTCTCGGATGCCGTTCAGGTTGTGTAATGCCCCGGCAACATTCCAATGATGTATGATGGCCATTTTCACCGATATGGTGGAAGATATCTTAGAGGTGTTCATGGACGATTTTAGTATGGTGGGTGATTCATTTGAAGAGTGTTTGGGAAATCTGGATAGAGTGTTGGCCCGTTACGAAGACATAAATCTTGTACTCAATTGAAAAAAATGCCACTTCATGGTTGAGGAGGGCATAGTGTTGGGTCATAAAATTTTAAAGCATGGCATCGAAGTTGACAAAGCCAAAACAAAGGTGATTTCAAGGCTTCCTCCCCCAACTGCTGTCAAAGGGGTGAGGAGTTTTCTTGGGCACATGGTGGTCTTACCGAAGGTTTATAAATTTTTTTTGAAGGTGGTAAACCCCTTGTGCAAGCTACTAGAAAAGGATGCCAAGTTTGTGTTCAATGAGGGATGTATGCAAGCATTTGAGCTTCTTAAGCTTAAGTTGACCACTACCCCTATCATTACCGCACCAAATTGGAGCTTACCTTTTGAGCTCATGTGCGACGCGAGTGATATTGAGGTTGGGGCATTTTTGGGTCAAAAATTTAACAAAGTGTTTCATCCAGTGTACTACGCAAGCAAAACCATGAATGCAGCTCAAATGAACTACAAGGTTACCGAGAAAGAGTTATTGGCCATAGTATTTTCAATGGAAAAGTTTTGGCCGTATCTTATGGGGACCAAGGTCATAGTGCACACCGATCATGCAGCCCTTAGGTACTTGATGACAAAGAAAGACTACAAGGCAAGTTTTATGCGATGGGTATTATTACTTCAAGAGTTTGTTTTAGAAATTGTGGACCGGAAGGGTAGTGAAAACCAAGTGGCAGACCACCTGTCCCTCTTGGAGGAGGAAGGAAGGCCATGTGATGGCCTAGAGATCAATGATGCATTTTCTGATGGGCAACTACTTTCTGTGTCAATGAGTGATATGTCGTGGTTTGCGGATGTTGCTAATTACCTTATGACTGGAATTGTCCCGTGTGAGCTTTCTTCTAACCAAAGGAATACGGGATAGTTTGGATTTCTACTGGGATGAGCTGTATTTGTTCAAGATTTGCACGGATGGTGTTATCCGAAGGTGTTTCCTGAAGGAAGAGCAATTGAGTATCTTGGAGGCTTGTCATTCCTCTCCCTATGGTGGCCATCATGGTGGGGGCAAGGACTTCTTCCAAAGTTCTAAGTTGTGGATTTTATTGGCCAAATTTGTACAAAGATTCAAGTGATCTTGTAAAGATGTGTGACGAGTGTCAAAGAGCGGGTGGAATTTCGAAGAAAGATTAGATGCCTCTCAATACCATCCTTGAGGTTGATATTTTTTTATGTATGGGGCATTGATTTTATGGGCCCGTTTGTTAGCTTGTGTAGGAACATACATTCTTGTGGCGGTGGACTATGTTTCAAAATGGGTGGAAGCCGTGGCGTTGATGAGGGCTGGAGTGTTGTTGCATTTCTCAAGAAGAGCATTTTTACAAGGTTGGGTACTCCTCGTGCTATCTTAAGTGATGGGGGTCTCATTTCTGCAATAGAGCTTTTGACACTTTGCTTTCAAAGTATGGTGTTGATCATAAATTTTCTACTCTCTATCATCCTCAAGAAAGTGGTCAAGTTGAAGTCTCCAATAGGGAAATCAAAAGCATCTTGTCAAAGACGGTCAATGCAAATGGGACCGATTGGTCAAAGAAGTTGGATGGCGCTCTATGGGTTTATAGGACTTCTTACAAGACTCCAATTGGTATGTCTCTGTATTGGTTGGTGTTTGGGAAAGCGTGCTATTTACCAGTTGAGTTAGAGCACAAGGCCATGTGGGCGTTGAGGAAGTTGAACCTTGAGTGGGATGTAGTTGCTAATCTTCGGGTGGAGCAACTCAATGAACTTGATGAATTTAGATTCCATGCCTACTCTAGTTCGTCCCTATATATGGATAAAATGAAATACCTTCACGACAGGTATACTAGGGGCAAAGAGTTCAAAGTGGGGGATTTGGTGCTCTTATTCAACTCTCGGCTGAGGTTGTTCCCGGGAAAGCTTAAGTCAAAATGAAGCGGAACGCTTGAAGTAGTGTGTGTGACCCCGTTTGGTGCTATTGATTTAAAGAACAAAAATGGTGAAGTTTTTAGAGTGAATGGTCACCGGGTCAAGCATTATCTTGAAAAAATTGATGACAACCACGTGATGGACTCCTTCATTTCAAATGATGTGATGGTAACCTGCGTCATGCCACGACGTTAAATCAGGCACTTCTTGGGAGGCAACCCATGAGTTTTTCTTCTTGTTTTTATTTGATTTCCATTGTAGCGTAGGATTGATTTTTGGGCTAACTGGTTGTGAGATGTTACATGATTGTGTTGATGTAGTGCAGGACATAGTGGAAATAAATGTTCAGGTCTCTGAAGTTTCCAGTGCGGTCGCAGTCCATTCTATGCGGACCGCACTGGTGAGGGTGAAATATAGACCTCTCTGAAGTTTGCCACTACGGCCTCACTACATTTTTTGTGGTCCGCGGTGGACCACTGCGGCCCGTAGTCCATTTTGTGCGGACTGCAGTGTGTTGTCTCCTCCAACTTGCAATTTTTTGTATAGTACGGACTACGGTCCATTTTGTGCGGTCCGCACTGGGGTAGGTAAGCTGGGCCCCAGGGCTTTTTCTATAAATACTCTTTGAGGCCCACCTTTTACACTTTTCGAACGTTGGCATCTCAGAATCCTTAGAACACTGTTCATCCCTTCCTATTGCTCGTAATTCATTGTTTGGAACTGATTAGCTGCATTTCATCTCCCATCTGGTACCATTACCTTCTTTTTAATTATTTACTTTTGTTAATTTCCTTTAATTTTTGTTTTTCTTTCTTCCCTTTCTATATCTCCCGTAGTTTCTTCAATTCATTAGGATATGTTTGTTAATTTTTTGATTAAATTAGGCTTAGTTAGTTAAAATACACTAGGCAACATGTAGGGACACTAATTAGGTGTAAATTTGGGTTTAAAATCAAAAGTACTTGAACCCTAATTTAATGCCACAACTGGGCACTCGGTGCGGACCATGGTCATTTTTATGTGATTCGCAGTGCCCCTGTGAGGTCTACAGTACCATTTTGTGCGGACCGCAATGATGAACTTCTGATTGCTGAACCTCAGGCATTGCGGCCGCACTATATTTTGTGCGGACCGCAGTGGCCCCAGTGTGGCCACACTACATTTTATGCGGTCCACACTGCTTAGATACAGAGAGTGGGTAGTTTGAACCCTACCTCTGTGCAGACCGTGGTTGATTTTTTGCGGTCTGCAGTGACCCCAATGCGGTCGCACACCATTTTGTGCGGTCCACACTGTGTGGCTTATGCAACTTGTCTACAATTTTTCTTTCCTGCTTCTGCAACTTTGTTCTTAACTGCTGCAATTGATACTAACAAGTTTATTTGGATTGTGTTTGCAAAAAATGGTGAAACAACGAGGAGGTAAAGGATCCAAACAACCGGGCAGAGGGAAATCCTCCCAGTGAGGGAAGCAAAAAATAATAAAACTCACTCCCCAAGTCCGGGAAAACATTAAAAAGGCAAGAAAGATAATAAAAGCCGCTGACAGAGCAATTGACATATCGAGGAGTGAGTATGAGCCTTCCCAGAAGATATCTTCAGACTCAGTACCAACACACACCCATGATTGTCCGGAGAGGAATAGGCTAAGAGACACTCCTCCAGCATCCCCCACTGCCCAAGCATCAGTGAACAATTCTTCTGGGTCGTCTGAGGGCTCAGGTGAAGGTAGTGGGTAATAATCCACCTCTCCCACAACTTCACTATCGGGAGAGGATGCAGTAGGTGATGAGGAGGAAGTAGGAGAATGAGGTGAACCACAGGTGGAGGGTATTGCTAGAACTACAAAGCTGGAGGTGTGGCAAGACCGGTTCGTCAATGAAGTAGCATACTATAAATTCCGATAATGGTGGCCAGTGAGGAAGTTGATCTCGGAGAGGGGCTCCGTAGATAGAGATTTGCTACCTCACAACCCTAATGTGAGGAGGTAGTTTAGGGAGAGAATTGGCTGGGAGCACTTTTTGTCTGACTGTGTAAATGCCAATGAGCACTTGGTCAAAGAGTTCTACGCCAACGTTTCCCATATCAAAAAGGGTACAAATGTGACCAAGGTGAGGAACTTGAAGGTGTTGTTTGATGAGAAGACGATCAACAATTACCTTGCTTTGATGAGGAGGATGAGTCCCTATACATGGCAAAGATGAAACTGGGTGAAGAGGTCCATCCATGATTGACACAGTACTTGGCAATCCCGGGTACCACCCCTGACTGGTTGACTGTGGGCGTCAAGATTTTGAGGCGTAGTTTGAACTTTGAGGAAAAGGGGTGGGAGACATTTATATGTAGCATGTTGGACCCGAATACTCATGAAAACACCCTCCCTCTTCACCGGGCAGTGTTGGTGGCCTCAATCATAGCGGGGTACTCGATCAATGTGGTGAATGTTATGTCTCGGATAATCTCTATTGTGGGTAGTGAGCATGACATAAACTGCTCGTTCCCCATTTTTCTCACTATGTGCTTCGGGGATCTAAAAGTGGACAAGAGGCCCTTCGACATCAAGGTCAAAGCGAAGGCCCCATTCTCTTGGTACAACATGTAGGGGGATGATAACCCCAAGAGCAAGAACTTCAAGAGTACAATTACTGCTCCAACTGGCCAGTCTGAAGAGCCAGTTGTAGTAGTGACGCCTGCTGAGCCTGCCTCTACTTCCACTGCTGTGCCTCTTGGTCCATCCACCCTCAACGGACCCAGAGATTCCATCTTTTCGTGCCCATCCTATCACTGCCACCAACTAAGCCAGGCTCTTCTTAGTATCAACAACTGGATGCAGAGTACGTCATCCAAGTTGTCCATCTTGACTACCATTGTAGAGGCTCATTCGGCACCTCCACCCCCACAGGTTCCCCAGTCGATAGAGGATGCTCTCAAGTAGATACTTGATAACCAAAATAAAATCCTTGACAATCAGAAGGTGCTTACTGATGCAACTAATTCACATAGAAAGGCTCTCAAGGAGCTTGCTAATGAGCATAAAAAGCTGAGAAAGACACGAGCCTCCAAGGAGTCCGTGAAGGAGTTGAGAGCTGATGTTGATTGACTGAAGGCAGACTATCTGAATTTAGATTTACTGCTCTAGGACCCAGTTTCAACAACTGATCCACAGCCAGAACACTCTCAGAGGCCTCCCAAGAGGAGTAGGATGTTTCTGAGAGCGGATGATGTAGTCATCCAATTGGCAGACCCATCGGAGGCCTCCTCCAGTCAGCCACATGATGCACCTCAGGAGCCTGTCCAGGTCCAGGCCCAGGTCCCACCAGCCCACAGAGGACCAGTCTGAGGTTCCCAAGCACAGTGAGGATGCAGGGGCCACTCAGGAGCCTATGCAGACAGACAGGCCATAGGGAGTCTCTATATCCTTCTTCATTATCTTTTTGGTGCTTATTTTATTTAGTTGCCATTGGGGACAATACCAGCTTTCATTTGAGGGCAGGCTCTACATTTGGATTCATTCGGAAGATTGTATATATTTGATAATTTTGATGCCTTCTTTATTTTTCATCTTTGGTTTATATATTTTTAACATTTTGCTATATTTCTCGCATTTTTATTTTACTTTGGGTCTGTATATTAAGTTATGTTACATTGTAGATATTCATCCCATCTATTGTATATTCGACAAATCCCCTCTTGTATATATTTATTCTACTTTCTGCAAATTTTTCATTTTTAGCTTCTTATTTGTGATTTGTAGCTTCTTGTTTTGAAAGTTTGCAATAAGCCTTTGGTTTTCTTAATGCCATAGTTCTTTCCAAAGGTGGAGTGTTGTGAACCGGGTGGCTCTTCCCAGTGATGGATGGCGTAACAACCTTCTTAAGTGTTTGAGTCCATTTTTCTTTTTTGTTTTTAGTAGTTAGTGGTTTAGGGTACCTCAAGCAAAGCTTCACTTGGGCCTAGCACATTTGCCTTTGATCTTATGGTCAAAAACAATTTATTGTGTTTAGGATGGTGAAAGTAGTGACCTTGAGACTCTTGTATTGACCAATAATCATCAAGTGATTTTTCGAGACCATTGTGTGCTCAAATCTTATCTAAGGTCATTGGTAGCCCCCGACTCTGTGTCTTTAGCTATCCCATAGCTTGTGTGGTGAGTAATCGCATTGCAAGTCCAAGTCCCGAGCTATTGGTCTAAAATTTGCCCTGAATGTTTGTTGAGGCAAAATCCTAAGTGAATTTTGACTTGAGACATGATTATAGGCTCTTCTTGTTCCAAATGATAGTTTGAACACATCCACAACCCACCAATGATAAGATCCCTAGTCAACCCTTTTGAGCCTTAGACCTTTTTCTTTCAAAAACTATGATACAAGCCTTTACCCGTTCTAAAAGATACCCTCTCTTAGCACCCGATCTTTTCTTTAGCA
>MU767778.1:12586-23756 GCA_026770625.1 Nicotiana glauca
AGAAAAGGAAAGGAAATGAAAAAGAAATAAAAAAACAAAAAAATGTTCAATGTGAAAAAGAATAAAAAGGGATTCAAGAAAAGCAAAGAATGAAATGTGTGGAAAGTTAAAAAAGGAGAAAAGGTTTGAAATGTACAAGAAAGTGTGACAGTGTGTCTCTCTAACCCCTTAGAAAGAAGTGAAATGACTCAAAGAGTCAAGTGAATGTCTGCCAAATGAAACAAAAGAAGCGCTCAAGGGAAGATGGAACCTACTTAGACCAAACATTTCCTATCATGAACCAAAAGCCTTCACAATGCCTCCACAAAAGCTCTATACTTGAGTTGAATGAAGCGTACATTAGTGGATACTCACATAAGGGGCAAGTATATGGTACTTAGAGCCGGTCTTGTGACTTTTCTTTTTGAGAGATGAGTGAATTTCCATTAACCTCGTAATGAGTGCCATTATTTTAAAGGTGAGGTTTACTTAGAAAAGCTAAGAATGTGCGAGTTTGGGTTCCACAATGACCAAAGTAATAACAAGAGTTCTTTGATGTGTTGAGTCAATTCTTGATGCTCTTGTATCGCACTTAATCCATGGTGTTTCAAAGAGTAAAAATTGTTAATGATTCATTTGTATTGAGGGCAATTGTTAGTTCCAATTGATGCTAGATGAGGTCACTTTAGGACAGCTAAAATATTTTTGGACATTCTCTTAAGGGGTGGGTCTTATTTTGTTTGCTTGAGGACAATCAAAAGCTTAAGTTTGGGTGAGTTGATAACTAAGGATTTTGATACCTTTTATACTCCTTCTTGCTTATGTTTTGATTAGTAATTTGTACAAAATAATCCCAAAAAGGCTCACAAGTTGTGCTTGATTGCAGGTTTGATCAACAAAGTGACAAGATGTCAAAGATCAGCTCAAAATGAGTGAAACTTGCACAAGTACCAAGACAAGACAAAACTTAGGCAAAAAAAGGCCAGTGCGGCCACACTATATTCTGTGCGGTCCGCACTATGAGATTCAAAGAGATTATATTCAGGCACAAAGGCAATGCGGTCCACGGTCCATTTTATGCGGACCGCACTAGAAGCCTCTACGACCGCAGTCCATTCTCTATGTTCCGTAGTGAGGAGAATCAAAGAGCTGCAGTTTCCAGTGTCAAGCCAATGCGGACCGCATTTCATTTTATGCGGACTGCACTAGAAGCCTCCACGGCTGTCACACCTCCTTTTTCACTACACCCCCAGAAAGGGTATAATAAAGGGAGTTTTTCCAATTAACGGATAATAGAAATGGGATTCGTTTATTAAAAGATTCAGAGTCGGCACTTGGGAGATTTATGGTATCCCAAGTCACCGGTTTGAATCCCGAATCGAGGAAATGGTTTGACTCTATTTAACAGTCGCGAACAAGAAATCCGGGTAAGGAATTTTGTTAACCCGGGAGAAGGGGTTAGGCATTCCCGAGTTCCGTAGTTCTAGCACGGTCTCTCAACTGTCATATTCGATTTATTTATCTGATTTTAATACATTTTGAACCTATGTGCAAATTTTAGCTTTTAACTGCTTTTATTCAATTTTTAAAGAATGTTGAACGTCGTTTAAAACACGTCTTTGGATCGCATCACATGAAATGCACCCGCAATCCTAAACATATTTTATTCAATGTTTTGGGATTTGGATTTGGGTCACATGAAATGTACACCCTAGTTTAAGAAGGTAAAATTATTAAACGACGCGCCTAAAAGCAACTAACGTATTACGAACTTTGCGAAGGCCATAGAAATTTGTTAAATGGCACGCCCAGAGTTCTAAGTATTTTTAAAGACATAATTAAAGAGGGCCACGCAACTTATCATTTTATTTGGCACGACGCACCTTAATTTTTTTTAAAAGGACGTCCTAAAAATGAGCTACTATTAGCTATTAGGATTCGTCTCTACTCCTAAAACCTAATTAATTGACATTATGAATTAACTAACATCAAGGTATTCAAGAAAAATTGGGCCCCAAGATCAAGTCCAAACTCGAACAAGGACACTCCCCATTACTGAAGAGACCCTTAGTTCGAGTATGCCACTTAACTTGAAAGGCCCAAAGTCCACCATTTAATTATTAACAAACCAATTACTATTTCAGTTTTGGGCCCGAAAAGAGCCCAGTCCACATGAGGCACGCCAAACAGACTTCACGAAAGGGGCTCACTTCGAACCCCTGTGATAACGATCAGCCTAGCACTTTTGTAGCAATTATAATACACACGACAACTCAACCTCCCAACTTAATGTTCACAAACGATCTCAAAGTACTAATATTATGCTTAAAGGCAGTTAAGATTTGATACTAATTTATGAGACCTCTTGAGTCATACTTGCATTGAAGAATATGATCCATTAGCAGCTCATTCATTATCGCCCTATTATGTTCATCTACACAATCTTGAACGAAACAACATTTGCGTGGTTTTCAGATATACACAAACACCTATTAATACCTATTTATGTTGGGGACTTGTTCCTCTAATCTATGTTGGTCATCTCCATAAACATGAATCATGAATGCATCCTAACAACATACATCAATTTTAAGCAAGACTGGAAATAGATCTAGATATGTATGAGTCATTTGATTTATCTAATACCATAACCCCCCTAAATTAACATTCAGATCCCATCATTAACGACCAAATTCGCAATTATGGCTAACATTCAATAAATAGCAGGCCAAGGAGTAACTTACACAAGTTGTAACCAGACTAAGCTAGACAGTACAGGAGCTAACTCAAAACGGAATAAAATGAACATATAAACCTAGATCTATCATTACTGTCAGCAACATATATCATGATAAAACCATATGGAGTTATCCACCAAATGTAAACAATCATTTACAACACATTCCTGGTAACTACATACGAGCCACGGATTTAAAAAAAAGGAAAAATTGAGGATTTAACAATGGGATATCAAACTTCATTCAAACTTATATTTCGCATTATACATCAAGTGATGTCCATGAGATTTTGGATAATACCTGGCAAGCAAAACAATAAAGAGATGAGAGGATCAGTAGTGCAAAGCAGTGACACTCAGTAGCAAAAAAACCAGTAGAACAGTAAACCCAGATCAAATCAGCTCAAATCCAAGTTGAAATCAACCCCCAAATACCAAACTCAACTCAAGACCAAAAGAAAACTCCAATTCTGAACCCACTGTGATATCATATAAGGCTCAGAACAAAAATCCAATCAAAAGTGAACCAGAAAACTCGAATATCAGCAGATTCAGCTCATTTTCCTGCCTTTGGTCGCTTAAAACTGTTTTAGAATCAATGTTGTAAGAATTTCCCCAAAAGTTTCCAATATAACAGTGATTTTTTCTTTGAATTTTTAGCCGTCTGGTTTTTGTTTATTTTTTGCTCTCTAAAATCTGAAATGAGCTTCTCTTAGTTATGCCTTTATAGGCAAGCTACTAGGGCAGCCTTAAAGGATTAAGTTTTTCATTTTAGACCTTTTTCAATTTTTGAATTTTCTACTTAGTCCCTCAATTACTGAATTGATAGCCAAGCTAAACTACTTAAAAGCCTGAAATTGGCTAGTAATCCCTGCTAGAAGCTTCTTCTTTCAGTTGTGAAAAGATTCCCCCCCCCCCCACTTAAACTACCCAAATCACCCTTGTAGCTACTGTTATTTACCCTGAACCCACCCGGGCCAATTGGCCAAGCTAATTGGGTCATAGACCCTGAATTGAATCCAGAAATAGGCCTGGTGCTGTCGAGAAGGCAATCTGGCCCAAAATCTTTTACACAAAGACTCAAACAAGTAGTCACGATGAACACAAAACCCGATGACCCAACCCAACTAAAACATACGACACGTAAATCAAACAATGCAAAGTTCAAACAATCTGGGTCTTAAAGTTAACAGAGGCTATCACTAATCTGAACTGAACACATGTTAAAAAAGCTACAAAAAATGGCAATCCTAAGTTAATACTAACCATTATACTAACACGACTCGATTTTAATGACACTTTCAAAACGGTAAAAACAAGAGACAAGAGCAGGGTCGGAGGAGAGATGAGAGTGAATTGAACTAACAGAAAAAGAAAAATGCATGAAGAAAGAAAAGAAAGAAAGAAATTGGAGGTACCTAAAACCGGACAGGCAAGCCCTGAGGCTATCCCTTGAGCCATAGATTTTGAACGAAATGGGTCTTAATCATGTGTTTTCAGGTGAAAACACATGAATGAGATCAATTTCGGCCTCAATCTTCAATAACTCTCACGATTTGAGTTTTTTTTTAGAAATCAGGGTTCATCTCTGATATGAAATTCGAGGGGTTTCTAGGGTATTCGAGGGATTATGAGTGGTGATTTGGACTGAGGAAGGGACAGGGGTTCAAGTGTGTAAATTTGGGAGCGTTTGGTGGAGGCGCCGCCGGTGGGTGAAGTGGGCGGCGGGTCTAGGGTTGGGAGTGTTCTATTCTTTGAAGAGGGGAAGTGAAGGGACGAACTGGGGGGGGGGGGATAAGGGGTTCCGACCGTTAAATATTAATCCCCACCCAATTCCGAGCCGTCTGATCATATTAGATTGACAGTCGAGATTAAGCCTAAAGAAACGACGTCGTTTGGTTAGCCGATGAGACCGGACCGGGTTGGGCGTCAATTTGGGCATGAATAAGCTGGTCCGCTTGGGCTGGTTAATTTAAAGCCAAAAGCTGGCCCAAAAATTCTTTTCTTCTTTTCTTCTTTTCTTCTTTTTTTCTAATTTCTTTTTTATTCTCTTATTTCAAAATTAAACTAAAACCCTAAATTAATTCTAAAACTAAATTAAACTACCAAATCAAATTAAAAAGAAAAACTACCGAAAATCCAAAAGTTAAAAAATTTAAACAAAAGTAAACTTTTTTTTTGTGATTTTCCTTTTATAAAATAACTTAATTACTAAATGATCCTTAAAATGCAAAATTAACTCCTAAATGTACATGCAACACATTTTTTGTATTTTTCATTAATAAAAATGCACACACAAAAATGCAAACAACTAACATAAAATACCACGAAAAATCCGCAAAATTGCAAACACTGAAAAAAAAATTATTTTGTTTTGAATTTATGGGAATAATTCATATCGGGCAAAAATCACGCGCTCACAGCTGCCCCTTTTTGCTCGGAAACACGAAGAGTTTTTGTGCAAAGATATGTGAGCGGATACGAGCGATTTTTGCCCATTTGAACACTCCATTGTGAAGCATTTTTGAAAGAGTTGACCGCACCCTGCTTTGTAGGTTGCCTACATATCCCTGGCTAAAAAGGAATCAGGTCAGTGTAGTCCGGGAATGTATGGTAGCTGGGGGTACCATTAGGCTGTGATCTCACTGTTGCTGCTGCAGTTGCTACTTCTTACTGAAACCCCTTATTACACCATGTTAGAATAAAAAGAAGCTAAACTAAGCTATGATCTATGACTTACAAAAGTCCTATCTATGTCTTAAAACTTGTTCTTGTAGTTCTTGTTCCCTTGTGAACTTGTATTCTCCCGGTGAAATTCCTTTGTTGTTGCATTGAATTGTGATTTGAGATGTTTTGTCATTTCTCCGAGTGATGCTTGACTGCTGAAATGTATGCCTCTATTCTCCAGGCGGCTCCTGACTGCTAATACTTGAAATATTTGCCTTTGTTCTCCAAGCGGGCTCCTGATTGCTAAAACTTGAAATAAATGCCTCTATTCTCCAGGCGGGCTCCTGATTGCTGAAACTTGAAATAAATGCCTCTGTTCTCCAGGCGGGCTCCTGATTGCTAAAACTTAAAATAAATGCCTCTATTTTCCAGGCGGGCTCCTGATTGCTGAAACTTGAATGTATTCCCTTATTCTCCAGGTGGGCGCCTGACTGCTAAAACTTGAAATAAATGCCTCTGTTCTCCAGGCGGGCTCCTGATTGCTGAAATTTGAAATAAATGCCTCTGTTCTCCAGGCGGGCTCCTGTGCTGAAACTTGAATGTATTCCCTTGTTCCCCAGGTGGGCGCCTGATTGCTAAAACTTGAAATAAATGCCTCTATTCTCCAGGCGGGCTCCTGATTGCTAAAAGTTGAAATAAATGCCTCTGTTCTCCAGGCGGGCTCCTGATTGCTAAAACTTGAAATAAATGCCTCTGTTCTCCAGGCGGGTTCTTGATTGCTAGAACTTGAAATAAATGCCTCTGTTCTCCAACCGGGCTCCTGACTTCTAAAACTTGAAATACATGCCTCTGTTCTCCAGGCGGGCTCCTGACTGAAAAAACTTAAAATAAATGCCTCTTTCTCTAGGCGGGCTCCTGACTGCTAAAACTTGAAATATATGCCTCTGTTCTCCAGGCGGGCTCCTGGCTGTTGAAACTTGAAATATATGCCTCTGTTCTCCAGGCGGGCTCCTGACTGCTAAAACTTTGAAACATGTGCCTCTATTCTCCAGGAGGGCTCCTGACTGCTAAAACTTGAAATATATGCCTCTGTTCTCCAGGCGGGCTCCTGACTGCTAAAACTTGAAATATATGCCTCTGTTCTCCAGGCGGGCTCCTGACTGCTAAAACTTGAAATATATGCCTCTGTTCTCCAGGCAGGCTCCTGATTGCTGAAACTTGAATGTATTCCCTTGTTCTCCAGGTGGGCACCTGATTTCAACAAAAATAGACAAAACAAAGAAAATTTTCTGCCCCAGTTTGGTGGCTGGGTACAGATGTGAGTGTAAAACTAAATCATATTATCAAATATCAATAAGAACTTGAAAGATAAAACTTGAATTATACTCCCTTGTTCTCCAGGTGGGCGCCTGATTGCTGAACTTGAAATGTATTCCCTTGTTCTCCAAGTGGGCGCCTGATTGCTGAGCTTGAAATATATTCCCTTGTTCTCCAGGTGGGCGCCTAATTGCTGAGCTTGAAATGTATTCCCTTGTTCTCCAGGTGGGTGCCTGGTTGCTAAAACTTGAAATAAATGCCTCTATTCTCCAAGCGGGCTCCTAATTGCTAAAACTTGAAACAAATGCCTCTGTTCTCCAGGCGGGCTCCTGATTGCTAAGACTTGAAATAAATCCCTCTGTTCTCCAGGCGGGCTCCTAATTGCTAAGACTTGAAATAAATGCCTCTGTTCTCCAGGCGGGCTCTTGATTTCTAAAACCTGAAATAAATGCCTCTGTTCTCCAGGCGGGCTCCTGACTGCTAAAACTTGAAATAAATGCCTCTGTTCTCCAGGCAGGCTCCTGATTGCTAAAACTTAAAAATAAATGCCTCTATTTTTAGGTGGGCTCCTGACTGCTAAAAGTTGAAATAAATGCCTCTGTTCTCCAGGCGGGCTCCTGATTGCTAAAACTTGATATAAATGTCGTTGTTCTCCAGGCGGGCTCCTGATTGCTAAAACTTGATATAAATGCCTATGTTCTCCAGGCGGGCTCCTGACTGCTAAAACTTGAAATATATGCCTCTGTTCTCCAGGCGGGCTCCTGATTGCTAAAACTTGAAATAAATGCCTCTGTTCTCCAGGCGGGCTCCTGATTGCTGAACTTGAAATGTATTCCCTTGTTATCTAGGTGGGCGCCTGACTTCAACAAAATAGACAAACAAAGAAAATTTTCTGCCCCAGTTTGGTGGCTGGGCACATGGGTGAGTGTCAAACTTAATTATCCTGCCAACTATTATAAGAATTTGAAAGCTAAGTCCTATTATCCAGGGAGGTCCTGACAACTACTCACAATTACGAACCTAAGTTATATCCTTTAAAGGTGTTTCTCCCACTACACTTGTTGTCTAAAAAGGTCTTAAACTACTTCCCATTATCCATGAGAGTCCTGGCAACTTCTAATTAAAAGATAGTTTTACTCTAAGCTGAATCTGCTGAAGGTACGACTTCCACTATATCTTGTTATCTAAGCAGATCTTAAAACTACGTCCCATTATCCAGGAGGGTCTTGAAAACTCCTAATTGAATCCTATCTTAAACAAGCAAACTTTGGAACCAACTTACATTCCTTTGGGGTATATTTATGCTAAATTATGCTACTCATGATTGTTTTGAAATTTAACTAAGTCCCATTTTTCAGGAGGGTCCTGAGAACTCTTAATTGGATCCTACTTCAAATATGCAAACTTTGAAACCAACTCATATTCCTTGGGGTACATTTATGCTAAATTATGCTACTTATGATTGTTTTAAAATTTAAACTAGGTCCCATTTTCCAGGAGGGTCCTGAAAACTTACCGTCAAACCTGTCTGGTGCCTGCCTTTCCTTGAGGTGGGTTTCTCCGAAACAAACAAAATTTCGGCCCCTGTTTCAATAAAAAAAAATCTTGTCAGTTTAAAATGTGATGGTTGGTTTGTGGCCTTCACTTTGAGGACGATTGCTCCTTCATTTCCCACGATAACTGATTTCCACTTGAAGACCTTGCCTATTTATTGACTACCCACTTTCTCTGTCATCCGTATCACTGAAAATAACCTTTCTCCATTCAGACCTAATATCCTCTATTTGTTGCAATTCTTATGAACTGACATTTACCCAACCTTTGTGTCTCACATGAATTCCAAAGCACGTCCACTGCCTCCCACTCAGTGTGTATGCTGCTCTTTCTTGACTTAAACCACTGGCCTTGACCTTGAGGTCTGTTGCTCCTTCGCTTTTCATGATAACTGATTTCCATCCAAAGACCCTGCTTGTTCCTGGACTAACCATTTCCTTTGTAAACCTTAACCCAGAAAATACTTTTTCTCGTATAGACCCAATACCCTCTATCTGTTGCACCGCTCATGCCGACATTTACCAAACCTTTGTATTTCACATGGACTCCTAAGCATATTGATTGTCACCAACTCAGCGCACATGTTGTTCTTTCCTGATTTAAATCTCTGGCCTTGGCCTCGAGATATATTGTTCCTTCACTTGCCATGATAAATGATTCCCGCTTGAAGACCTTGCTTGTTTATTGACTAACCACTTTCTTTGTTACCCTTAACATAGAAAATATCTATGATCCGTTCACCAAACACCCTCCATCTTGTTTCATTGTTCATGAATTAATATGTACCAAACCCTTGTATTTCACACGAATCCCAAAGCACGTCAATTGCCACCCACTCAAGATGTATGTTGTTCTTTCTTGACTTAAACCCTTGGTCCAATCCTTGATGTCTACAGCTCCCCCATTTGCCATGATAACTTCGACTTCTACTAGGAATGTCCTGCTCTTTACTGGTTTAACACCCTTTTATCAAGCTTATCATAGGGAATACCTTTGATCTGTTCACCCTAACCCTTCATTTGTTGCATTGTTCATGAATTGACATATACCAAGCATTTGCATTTCACAAGGATCCCCAAAGCATGTTGATTGTTGCCAACTCAGTGTGCCTGTTGTTCTTTCCTGACTTATGACGCTTTGATGTGTTCACTAGATCCCGTTTTGTTCAATTGGAAAGGTTGGTGGCAGATTTTGAAGTCATTTCTCACTTATTATGACCAAACAGGCTCATGAGGAGGAAGAAAACACAACAAAAGGAACAAAGTAAAGGACAAAGGAAAGAGATGATTCCTAACAAGAAAACCACAAAGTAGAAACCTATCGGATGTGGATACCGACCCTACTGACCATGAAATGCACCTGCGACCTATTCTGTTAAGAAAATCTGATGTTCAGCTCCTATTATACCCCCAAACCATGAAACTGGGCTTCACTGCTCTGTCGTTAGTCATCTTTCACAATCTTCGTCTGGTGATTTCCCATCTGATTCTCAATCCTTATTCGACTTGTGATGCCCGTAGGATTTTCACCATTAAGCCTCTCTCATTTTGGTCTTTCTCTCAACTCACCATCGCCTTATGGTGCCCATGAAGGTTTTCACCAATAAGACTCTCTCATTTTTTATTTCTCTTAGCTTTCATCGCCTTGTGGTACCCGTGAGGGTTCTCATCAACAAGACTGTCTCATTCTTCATTTCCCTCGTTTGGACCGGAGTGTTGCCCCTGATATGATTCACCTCTACTCGCTTGACTTGGCATCTCTCGAAGACTGATCGGAAGGTCTTTCTTTAGACCGTAATGTGGGCTTTTGGTTAAGGTTAGAAAGAAAGGGTATCAAAGGCTCAAAACAATTCAACATGGGTTCAAAATTACAACTTTCGGAATAAGATTTCTCACAACAACCACAACTTCTGCCCCAGTTTCTTTCTTAGGGACTTTTGGTGTGACTGTACCTCAGAGAGAGGCTGCCTACGTATCCTTTCAGTATTAAGTCAAACGTAGTTCAGGGAACCACTTTTATTGTTGCTCTTTTCTTTTCCTCTTCTTTTTTTTCTCTTTTTTTTCTTTTCTTCTTCTTGTTGTTTTTTTTTCTTTTTCTTTTTTTTCTTTTCTATTCTTCTTCCTTTTCTTCTCTCTATTTTCATTGTTTTCTTTCTCTTTTTCCTTTGCTTATCTTTTATGCTTGTGTTTCTGATCTTTCCGAAAGAGGGGTATGAAAGAAAATAAATAAGGCTCAAAGGGGGTAACAAAGGATAGAGTGTTTAGATAGCAGAACAAAATGCCTTCGTTATTCCAATCCTCAAAATATGCCAACTACAAATAACACAGTTAAACAAACCACAGAAAACATTCGCAACATCTTTTGATTGTACCTGACTCGGTAACCATATCCACACATTCGTTGTAATGACCCGACCGGTTGTTTTGAGTACCAGTGCTACGTTCAGTAGTCGGATGCCATGAACAGCTTCATTTCAAGTATTATGACTTGTACGCGTGGTCAGAATTTGATTTCGGGAAATTCGGAGTTGATTTGGGAAGAGAATTCTCATTTCGGAAGCTTAAAGTTGAAAGAATGAACTAGGATTGGAATTTTTAGTAAATGACCTCGGAATCGGGATCTGAAAGTCCCAGCAGGTTCGTATGATGATTTCGGACTTGGGCGTATGCCCGGATCGGTTTTTGGATAACCCGGGAGCATTTTGGCGCCTAATGTGGAAGTTAGCAATTTAGAAGAAATTTCATAAGTTTGACTTGAAGAGAATTTCAGTGTTATCGATGTCCGTTTGGAATTCCGAGACTGGAGTAGCCCCCTATAGTGATTCTGGAGTTGGGGGCGCGATCGGAAGTGAATTCGGAGGTCCGTAGACCATTTTGAGGCCATTTGGCTAAAGATAAAAAGTTGAAGGTTTTTGGA